>PVKM010014042.1:0-29506 GCA_004027735.1 Carollia perspicillata
GAACTTATGACACATGGACATGAACTAAAGGGGGGAGTGTGGGTGAGAGGGGGTGTGCAGGGTGGAGGGGAATGAAGGGGGGAAATGGGACAACTGTAATGGCATAATCAATAAAATATATATTTTTTAAAAATCAAACATTTTACTCCCCTGCTCACTGATCATGGTCTGGCCTCAGAACAAATGAGTGGGTCTGTTTCCTCCTCACATGATATTCCTTCTTCCAAGACTGTTCTTCCCCTAAATCTTCAAATGCTTATGTCCTTCTTATTCTTTATGTTTTACTTCCACTGTCAGCACCCTGTGGAAAACTTCTCTGACCATCCTAAGGTAGCCTTGCCCCTCCTTTCATCTAAACTCATGATTATGTATTTATTTATATATTTTTTTTCACTCAACAGTGACTAGAGTGTGTGCTCATAAGGGAAGACCCTTTTTTTATCTCATCTATGGTGATATCCCAGTATCTAATACTTTACCAAATTCAGAGTTCGCATTCAAAAAATACTTGTTAATGGATGTAGTAGATAATTAATAAATAATCAGTATTTGATTACTTAAAAGTGATGAACTTGTCTTTGCCTTTAAACTTTACATTCTACTGAAGAGTCCAATAGAAAACCCTCCCAAATATACAGAAAGATCTTCTGTGCCTTTCAGTATTCAATATCCAATGTAGGACATGTCAGTGTTCTGATTAGGAGAAACCAGCAAAGCAGCAAAGGGTCCACATCAAGTAGCTTGCATCTATCCAGACCAGTGGTCTGTTTAATGGACTTCTAGGGGCTGTTCCAAGGGAAATCCCAACAGTCTTGAAGTTACAAATGGAAGGCAAGGATCATGGGATGTTGATGTCTTCTCTGGGGTAGTGGCCGTGGTGTTTTTGCCAGAGAAACACCCACACTGTATGGTTGTACCATGTTTCTTGCTTCTTCAAAGCCTAGCATTATGAGTATCAAGGGATCCTGTGGACTGTGTAATATTGTCTAATAAATTTCCTTTCTGCTTAAACTAGTCAGAGTGGATTCTGATGTTTGCAACTAAGAACTCTGACCTATCCAATAGGTTGAGAAAAAGATTGAAAATCAGAATCCTGACTTGTAGCTGACATTTAAGCTTGAAAATGTTAAAATTATACTGACATTGGAGGAATTACATGAAAACTGAACCAACACATATAACCATATTAAAGCGATATGCTAAGTTTGAGGCAGAGTTATTTATTCACATACCTGGGGAAAATAGTACGTTTTTATGTGTTTATAAAGCACCATTTTAAAAAATGAGCATTTTGAGCATTTAAATCTTTAAATTATATGCTGTTGTAATCCAGTGTAATATTTTATTGCAAGTATATCAGTTATTAAGGAAAAAGGCAAAATATTTTAAAGAGACAAAACTGAACTATAGCGTTTAAGGCTGAAATTTGGGTGATAAAGCTATAAAGAAAAGAAAGGGATTACCATAAAAGTCAGCATGATGGCTAATTTTAGAATTGGGATGGGAGATGTGTCAGGCTTCTGAGATAGTTGGCCAAGTCCTATTTCTTGACCTAGATGATAATTAAAAGGTATTTACTTTATAATATTTGATATGTACTTTTCTATTAAAATGATTAAGAGTAAATGTATCAATGACTCAAATGTGAATTATTTTCTGCAAGCATCCTCTGGGTGTTTTGATTTCAGGATCCCTAAAGACTTTGTTGTGGATTTTGTCTGTGGGAACATGTGGAGTCCTATGTAAGTTTAATAGAAAGTTAGCTTAAAATGTTTATCGTCCCTTATGATCAAAGTCATACAAACAAAAACAAGACACCATTTCCCCTTATCAAACTGGCAAACATTTGAAAAGTTATTACTTGGTACTGGTGAAACTACGAAGAGATGGATATTTATGTGCTCTGATGTAAATGAGTACAACTTTTCTAGAAAGCCATTTTGCAATCTGTAACAAGGGTCTAAAAACTAATCATATCCTTTTCCCCAGTAAGCTCAATTCTAGGAAATTTATGTTAAGGAAATGATTAGAGATGTACAAGAAGATACACACACACACACACAAAGATATTCTTTGCAACAGTTTTGTGATAGTGAAATCTTGGGAACAGCATACATGTTTAACACCAAGAAATAGTATAATCATAAGATGAAATATTATGCAGCCACCAATATGGATGATTTGGAATATAGGCATATAGAATAAAGATGCTGATGGCCAACAATTATTGATCACCTGCTGTTTGCCAGGAACTGCTAAACATCTTTACATGAATTCTTTTACCCTTGCAGCAACACTTTAAGGTGAATACTATGGTTAGTTTCTTTTATTCTTTTTGTTTCTTTCTCCTTTTGGTTTTATTCCTTATATTACTTGTTATTTTTCACCACATTTATTATACAAATAAATTATTCATTAATATCATCCTAGTCACATACAGACTTGAGAATTACATAAACAAGTCTCCAAATTAAAGGACACCATAGTAGATTTTTAAAAAAAATTTATTTATTTATCTTTGAAGGGGAAGAGAAGGAGAGAGGGAGAGAAAAATCAATGTATGGTTGCCTCTCGTGCATCCCCTGCTGGGAACTGGCCTGCAACCCAGGTGTGTGCCCTGACTAGGAATCGAACCACGGTTGTTTGGTTCACAGGCCTGCACTCAATCCACTGAGCTACACCAGCCAGGGCCATAGTAGTTTTTAAAAATACAATTTTCAGCAGCTCATATGAAAATTAGGATTAACTTTTTTACAATTTTGGTTTTGTACAAATACAATCATAATCATTGCTTATACTGCAAAATATAAATTTATAGAATGAAATCAACCTTATTTTGAGCCAGAGTTATTCTCATTTTGCAGATAAGAAAAGTGAGGCTCAGAAAGGTTAAATAACTTGTCTAAGGTCACACTGTAAGTAAGGAGGAGAGCCAGGGATTGAATCTAGGCCTGAGTACTAGAAATTTATATACAGGCTGTTTGTTAACAGTAGAAATTTTTAGGTGAGGGGATTATTGTGAATTTATCTTATACTTTATATTTTTATTTATGCTGTTAACTATATGAAATAAATACTTTTATTTTTATAATCAGAAAAATGTAGTAGCTCCTCCTGCCACACAGAGATACTCTCACTTAAGGTAGAATTGCCCAGGAATGATGGTAGGGCCAAGGGTCTTGAGACAGGAAATACTAACAAGTTTCCTTGGACTTGGCTTCCCTTGCTCCATGACCAGACCAGGTTTTTCCTGAGAACACTGCCATTCAACTACAGACTAGAAAAGCAGCTGCCTTGGTTTGAGTTCCTTGATTCTGTACAGGTAGAATCTTGCTGAGGAAGGGGATGGCATATGGGCAGTGACAAAGGTTAGGAACTGCCTGCTTTCTGAATTTCCTATTCAAATTGCCTGCTTAAATTCCTGCATTTCACACTGCTTGCCTCATAGCCATATGTTATGCCACGGGAGCTCTGATCCGGCACCTCTTGTATGCTTCTATGCCACTTCTGCCTTTATACCAGGGTCGGGTAGCTTCCTTTTGGCTCTTGTTAGGCAGCAATTTTGGTTAGTCTAGGAGGACTCATGGCTCTCAGCAGATCATCATAGCTTTGTACTATTTCCATAAGTATATCAGCTATTCTACTTTCACAACCAGTATTTTCCTGAAACTTGGATCTTTTGAAGGGATATGAGGTAAGAAAATGCAGCAGATTCAGTGTGAACCCTTCTCTAGGCCTGGGAAAACTCATTCAATACTCCTGCCTTCCTAAGAACAGATCAGTATATGATAGAAAGACTCTCAGGGAGTTTGCCTCAAGGTTAACTCAGAGACCTGGGAGTGAAACTAAGCTCTTCTGCTTCCTAGGCCTCCCTGTGCTGTCTATATTTAGCCAAGCTGCCCCAAGCCTTGTCCACATTGTGTGAAAGCCAAAGTAGGCACAGTTTGCTCATAAACATTCCTGTGCTTGCCAGCTCATGCCAGCCAACCATTCAGATGTGGTTTTAAAATGCAAGCCTCCCCTGCACCCAGCTCCTAGGGCCTGTAGGGAATACACACCAAGAGATCAACAGCCTGAGTTTTTCCCAAAGCCAAGTGACCTCAGCCAAATGCCCTAAAATGAAAGGTGTACCTTATACTGCTTCACTTTGGCAAGGCTCAATGAATGACTCCTTCTCAGACCCACTGTTGCTGGTCACAGTTCTTTGAGTGTATTGACCTACTTTCTCCCCTTCAGAGGAAAGACAGAAACCAATAAATGTCTCCAGTGAGGACTCTTGCTTTCAGGAACATTGATTCTGTCTTCTGGCCCCTAGTCCTTTCCTTGATCCATTATCACTCTGCTATAACCACTTCAAGCCTGACTGAACCAGAGCCCTGAGTATTGCTTACTGCCCCCCTTTTGTAGCCCTGTTTTTGAGATAGAATGCCATACACCTCGCATGATTGAGGGCAGAGCCCTCCCAGCTTTCCTTTCCCTAGTACATGCTCATTGTTAAGTGGCATGAGCTGGACTGAATTTGCTTCTGGATGAGCATTTTTTGGGAATCAACAGGACGTCTCTGATTTTGGCCACCTTACAGCATATGACTGGTAGCATTAGGCACTGAAAGATAACCAGATTGAGACCACTGATCTGACTTAATACACCTGTTGTGTGGGCCTCCAAGAAGAGTCTTAGGTGATTTTTTTTTCAATTGCCTTGACAGCAAAATTCCTCTTTAGATAGTGTGTACAGGTGACTCTCAAATATCTACATCGAGATTTTCTGTGGCTAATCAATCATTTTAGGCTGTCCATACATTCCTAGTCTTCATGCTGTTGCCCACTTGCTCACACTACCAGCTAGAATGAGCTTGGAAAACACACTCATTTTTAATGTCAATTGGAGAAAAGACAATTGTAGGGATAGATCTGCTAGGGCTCAAAGGTAGGGTATGTATGGGTTATATCAATGTATTCCAGAGTGCCTTTTGGATTATCTCCTGGTGTTAATATTCTGCCATGTCTGTTGTCCATTACTAAGAGTAATTCAGTGTATCTTATTTAGCTCTCCTATCCCTAGGTGCTTTGTCTTCTTTCTTCCACACTTGTCCCTGTGTGCAGAGCAGATTAGAACTAGCCTGCCTGCCAGCATCCTATCAAATTTCATTTACATTGAATAACATGGGATTTAAAAAAGGTTCCAGGTCATTTTCACCAGCTCCACAATCATATTGGAGTCAAAGTGGCCATAAGAAGTTGTGCCTCAGATGCTCTGAGGCCATCTGGGCCACGGTCAGGGTGAGCCCTCTCCCTGGACAGCAGAGCAGGCAGCAGGTGGTGAGACAGAGTGCAGCTGCAGACAACAGTCAGAGCTCTCTACTTCTGGGAGAGCTTTCTTTTAGATTTTATTTATTTACTTTTAGAGAGTAGGGGAGGGAGAGAGAAAGAGATGGAGAAAAACACATGGATCGGTTGCTTCTTGGTTGCCTTTTGCACACCCACAGTCAGAGACCTGGCTCACAACCTAGGCCTGCGCCCTGACTGGGAATCGAACCAGCAACCTTTCAGTTTGTAGGCCAGCACTCAATCCACTGAGCCACATCATCCAGGGCCTGGGGGAACTCTCATACTTGTGGCTGTGAAGTGTCTTTCCCCTACCCAGTCATCTAGGTTGGAGGCAGAATGAAAAAGAGTAATGGACAGGACCTCTACATTCCCAGTACTGGAGAGTGTAGGGGGTGACTGGGATGGGGCATGATAATGAATTGCAAACATTGGATAGAAAGGATGACATTGCTGAGGAGATGAATGATGGAAGGGACAATAATGAATATTATTACCTTGATGCATGCCTCAAAGTTTCTGCGAGACTCTGAAGTGAGAAGAGCCAGACTGGCAGAGTGGAGAGAAGAGTATAGCACTTGTGGAGCTTGCCGTGTCTTAGAGAGTACACTGTGGTGCAGCACTGTCCTATAAAACTTTTTGTGATGAAGCAGATATTCTTTGTCTGTGTCCTCTAATATGGTAGTTGTTAGCCACAAGTGGCTTTTGAGCACTTCAAATATGGCTAGTGTGACTGAGGCTAGTGTTTAAAATTTTATTTAACTTTAATTAACTTAAATGTACCAACCCACATGTGGCTAGTGTGTATCCCTTGGAGGCAGTGCAGCTCTAGAGTCACAGTTGACACTGGTGAGTGGAGGCGGCCTACCACAGTGGTTTGAAGTAGACTCTGCAGCTGGCAGCCCTGGCATAAATCCTGGTTTGCAACCTTGTATAAGTTACCTACCCTCTTTGAGCCCATCTCCCATCTGTAAGATGAATATTATAACAGTGCCTACATCACAGAGGGCTGTTGGAAAGATTAAATGAGATCATCCTTGCAAAACTCTTAAAGTGCCTGGTATCTCTGGAGCTTTCAGTAAATGGCTGCTATTAGATGTTTTGGTGTTAAGATGTTATGATGTTTAGTCCTATCTTATTTTCTTGTGCTTTGGCCCTAGTCACTGAGCACCAATATATCAACTTACCTTGCTAGTGCCTAGAGGTGTGAGGATAATGACATTTGTCCTTATTGACTCCTTTGAGCTCCATAGCAAAGGATATGTTATTTGATTTTGCAACTTTATTGTGTCTGAGCTGAGAATGAAATGAGATTTTAAAATGAAAGAAAAGATGAAATAGTCAAGGTCAGGATAATAACGTGAAAAAATCCCATGTCGTGCATTCCCAACTTCCCATTCATGCAACAGGCATTTACTGAATCTTTACTGAGAGACTAGTGATTATAAGCACAGACTCTGGAGCTAGACTGCCTGGGCTTGTATACACTTCTCATCAGCTGTGTGACCTTGGGAAAGTTACTTAATCTCTCAGTCTCTATTTACTTGTTTTTCAATTGGGCATAATAGTAGTACCTACCTCATAGGGTTGTTGTAAAGATTAAATGAGACAATAAATGTAAAAAAATTGCAGAATTACATGGCACTGATAAACACTTGATAAATATTGACTGATGTGCCAATATATGCTAGCCACTATATTAGGTGCTGAAAAAGCAAAGATATGTAATTACCATCTCTAACCTCATTAAGGTTATACACTACTAGAGAGAGAAAGATACATGAACATATACATACAATAAGGTGTTACAGACAATAAAGATGTAAGCATGCACAGGATACTGAGGGGACATTAAGAAAGAAGAGATCAAGTTGGCTTGGTTAGAGAGCAATCTAGAAACTTTTCATAGAGCTGTAGAACAGGTTGTGGTGGGGAGCATTGCAAGCACATGTTAAACAAGGATGATAAATCCACAGAACTAAAAGCAATTGATAAATTGGTATGTCTAAAATTGGTATGTAAGGAAGAGGGAGTAGGTAGAAGGTAAGTTTGGAAAGTCAGCAGGAAACAGATTCTTAAAGGCCTTTTAAATTAGGTTTAAGAATTCATACTTTATCTTGAACAATGGGAACCCATCCAAGGGTTTTAAGTAGGAAACTACCATGATCAAGTCATTTTTTAGAAGGACCCCATTGGCAGCAGTGGGGAAGAAGACTGAAGGAAGAGACACCAGTGAGAAGGCTATTGTAGTAATCTAGGCATGAGTTATTAAAGTAACTACCATAGGGACAGAAAGGTGGGGAACAGTACTGGAGATGTTCAGAAGAGATCTAGTCAACTGATGAATAAGTGATAGACAATACGGAAGGAAAACCAATTTTGGAGAGAACATCTATGGAGTCATTATGAGACATGGTATTGGCTTGATGTAAGGCAGTTTAGTATGTGGTTCAGAAACATGGGAGAACTGTACTTGAACAACAATTTAAAAAAAAGAAAGAAACAAACATGGGAGAAAGTGGTTAAGACTAGTGATACAAACGTAACAGTCCCTCTTTTCATTCTCCTTCTAAAGTTATCATCCCCAGGGCTTTAAATACTGTCTTTATGATGATGAATTTCAATCTCCAAATTTTTTTCTCTAGCCCTGACCACCTCAGGAAGGTTTAGACTTCTATAACCAGCCATTCACTTAGAATGTCCAGCTGGGTCACTAATACACATCTCAAATTTTATATGTTCAAAACTCAGTCCTAAAAAAAACAACAACAACAACAACAAAACTCAGTCCTTGAACCAATCCCCACCATGAACTGGTCCTCCCTGGTCTCAGTGAATGGCACCCACCATCCAGCTAGTTGCTTAAGCCAAAATCCTGGGGGTGGTCTTTGATTCCTCCCTGTCCCTCATCTCTTATTCTCATCTGTCAGCAAATCCCACTGGTCCTATCTGTAATAAAAATTAATATCTTTTTCTCTCCATGTACTTGGCCTTCACCATAATCCATACTGCTGTTGTGTCTCTCCTAGATCAATGTAGCAGTCTCCTCCCTACTTTTCCTGCTTCCATAGACCATTCTCCACACAACAGCCACAGCCAACTTTTAAATGTGTAAATCACATATCACTCTCCTTGCTTTAAAATCCTTCAAGGGCTTCCAATTGCACCTTGTGTAACATCTAAGCTCTTTACTTTGGCCTAATAAGACTTAGCCCTTGCCTGAATGTCTGATCTCATCTCATCCTGCTCTCCTTGTTTTCTATGCTCCCAGCTGTATTTTGGCAACTTTATTGGCCTCATTCCTGCTGAGTCTGTAGCATCCAGCACAATACCTAACATAGGAGATTAATGAATATTTATTGAACGAATTAGTAAGTATCTGGATGGAGGTTGTTGATGTCATAGGAAATGTATAAACTTAGGATTACTTCAAGGAAAGCCTAAAGAGTAAAATGAAATTCTAAAGGGATAAGCAGAGGAAGGAATGCCTAAAAAACCAACTTGAACAAACAACAGGGCGGTAGGAGGAGAAACAGGAAAGTGTGATGTTACAGAAGGCAATCCCACTTCCTTTTCCAGAAGTAAGCAATACTAACAGATGGATGGGTATTTTTCCAAATCATCTTCTATGTATTTACATACATTCACAAATGTTTATATTACATGCATATATAATTGTGTTTTTATATAAAATGAGCTCATAGTACATGCATTATTCTATCACTTGCTTTACAAAATAACAGCTTTATTGAGCTATAATTTGCATGCCATACAATTCACACATTTACAGTATACAATTCAATGGTTTTTAGGATATTTATACATATGTGCAACCACCATGATAAATTTTTAGAACATTTTTGTCACCTCAAAAAAAAACTCTGTACCCTTTAGGTATCACCCCTTTATTCCCCATTTACCACCTCCAACCCTAAGCAACCACCAATCCACATTCTGTCTCTACAGAGTTACCTATTCTGGATATTTCATATAAATGGAAGCATATAATATGTGGTCTTTTGTGATTGGCTTATTTAACTTAGCACAAGGTTTTCAACGTTCATTCATGTTGTAGCATGTGTCAGTACCTTCTTCTTTTTATTGCTGAATAGTAAGTAGTCCATTGTGTGTATAGACCACATGTTGTCTATCCATTCATCAGTTAGTAGACATTGAGTTGTTTCCATTTTTTAGTTCTGAATAATATTTTTATGAACGCTTAATTACAAGTTTTTGTGAAGATATATATTTTCGTGTTTTTTGAGTATATACCTAGGAGTGGAATTGCTGGGTCAAATGTGACTCTATGTTTGCCATTTTGAGGAACTGTAAGACTATTTTCCAAAGTTGCTACACCATTTTACATTTCTTCCAGCAGCTTATCAGGGTTCCGTTTTCTCTAGATCTTCAGTAACACGTGTCAGTACCTATCTTTTTTTTTATTATAGCCATTTTAGGGGGTGTGATATCACTTGCTTTTTTATTTAATGTTTCTTGAATATTTTTCTATATTGACACATATAGATGTCTCACATATTTAATTGCTAGGTAATATTCTACAGAGGCCATGCTTTTCAAGATGATCCTGTCTGTACAATTGTGTTATTTCCTCCCCAGGGCTCAGTAGTCTAGAAATAGAAACAGCAGTGGTGAATGATGGCATTGATCCAGACTTGGAAATTGTGTGGCAAGTAAGGCTGAAGAATTGTGTTGATGGTAATGGTGAAGAGTACTTGAAGTGAGTTACCAACCCTGGTGCATATCAATCCTGTGTAAGTGATAATGCCAAGGAGCTGGAGTGGATGGGATAGCATAACTGCTGCAGCCTTGAAAGCAGGAGTTTTACATGACAGGGCAAAGATAGTTTTGTGTTGCTTTCACCCATTTCCTCTGTTGATTCTTTTTTCTATTTTAAGATTTCATCATTTACTGCTTTGCCTTCTTAAACAGATGATTCAGAATGTAGCATAACCTTGTTTTGTGACTCAAACTGGCCATTATGACCACATGCTTCTGCTGTGGACCTCTGAGTCATGTATGAATATGTCTTTGTCTATTAAATGGATCCAAGATTTCTGTGGTTTTGAACTTATGTCTTTCAATTTGTAGCTTTACATTTTTTGGTGTCAGAGTCTGAGATCAGTGTATTCTATATAGTTTCTTCTAATGTCCAGCTGTTTGACCAAGGATTGATGCCATGCATCTCTTGTGAAGTTGATGCGTTTTTTTGGTAGCAGTTTTACTTACCATTTAGGTGGGTTTTTTTTTCTCTTCTAAGTTTGTGATTATATTATGGAAGAAGTTATGAGAAATCTGATCTCCAGAGAAGTGTTGGCGATTCTTTAATTTGATATAAACTGTTTTTGACAAGCTAGTTTTCTAGCATTGAAGAATTTAATGAATAAGTTTGTATTCACCTTATCCACATACTTTTTAATGTAGGGACCTGCTATAATACAGTAGACACTAGCTATATGTGGCTTTCCCCCCCAAATCAGTTGGTTTAATTTCAAGTGACACAGAATTTGGGATAGAACAAAGATCGAAGAACACACTTTGACAGGATTCTGGGCTGGGTTTATTCTGACCACATAGTTAAGGTTGAAATGGCAGAGTGAGAAGAACTACAGAAATGAGCCACTGCATGACTATTATTATTTTTTCACCAAAGTTTATTGTTAAATGTACAACAGGCTCCAGGACAACACTTCATTCTAACTATAGGTGGCAAGAGATGTTATGATAGGGAATCCAGATGTTAAAACAGGAATGGAATTAAGGATCACCACTGCCCCAGTAACAAGGAACAGCTCACTTTTTGCCAGATTTCTTCATTCCACCTGTGGCCAAGGGACCCTTACCTGTGGCCTTCAGTTTTACTGCCTCAAGTTTCTACTGCTCTTCTTTTTGCTTCTGTTTAATTGCCTTGTCTTCCTTGTTTATCTCCTTGGCGTGCTTCTTGGGCTGCTTCAGAGACTTCTTGCCACATTTGCAGCTGGACATGGTACCTGCTGCCCCTCTTCCAGACCCTGTACTTGTGGCTTTTAAAATTTAAATATAAATTGAATAAATCACATTAAAAATTTGGTTTCTTAGTAGCACTAGTCACAAGCGCTACTAAGTTCAAGTTGTCACATGTGGCTTGTGACTACCATATTGGAAAGTGCAGATATAGAATATTTCCATCATCACAGAAAGTTCTATTGGACAGCAGTTGTCTAGACATTGATCCAGTTTCCTCTCAGATTTCACCTTTCCAGACTGTAGTCTCATGTTTTTAGCATGTACTTGTGCAGCAGCCATGTCCCTACTACTCAGCAGTGCTCCCTGACCTCCCATCCCTGATCATGTCCCTTGCCCTCTGTCAGAGTATTAGATTTTTTTGTTGCTGCTACAACAAATTACTATAAACTTCATAGCTTAAACCAACACACATTTATTACCTTATAGTTCTGGAGATGAGAAGTCTAAAATCAGCCATTCCCTAGTTTCTAGAGGCCACCTGCATTTCATTGGCTCATAGCCCATTCTTCCATCTTCATAGCCAGGACATAGTATCTTCAAAACTCTCTCAATCTTTGAGCTCTGCTTCCACAGTTGTATATGGACTCTGGAATTATATTAGCCCTACCTAGATAATCCAGCATAATCTCCCTATCTCGTATCTTTAATTTAATCATACTTGCAAAGTCCCTTGTATAATGTAAGGTGACAGTATTCACAGATCACAGGAATTAGAACATGGACATTCTTGAAGGGTCATGATTTGGCCTACCAGAACAGGCAGTCTTCTCCCATTGCACCTTGTTTTCCTTGAGGACTGCTGCTGCACAGAGTATGCCACACACTGTCTCCCAAGGTCTTATACAGAAAGAGAATATTTTAAAATCTTTTTTCTGTCTTCATCCTGTCTAGAAATACAAAATTTTGGTTGTTCTGACTCCTTAAAATATGATCCTATGAGTACAAAGGCACAGGTGCATCTTATAGGCAAGACAAATCCACAGCTAACTCAGTGTCCTATCAAAGTGTTTGTTCCACTGTGACACAGTTGCTATTTCAGGGCTGATGTCTGCCAGCCTTTCTTCTCAAAAATAAACAAACAAAAACATGCATACTCTCAATCAAAAAAAACAAACAAACTGAGACTCGATATGTTACCCAAAGCAACACCTTTGGAGCTTTGTCCAGGAAAGGGTGACAGGAAAGCCTGAGTCATTCCTAGGAGAAGCAGCAGCAGAAACCAATACAAAATTGATCTTCTACTTCCAGACTGTACAGGATGGCATAGACTCATTTCTCTCTGCTCCTTTCACCTAAGTATAACTATAAATCCTATAAATAATCCAAGAGTCAAACAAAGGAAAATTCTGAAGGTATAAAGAGGAAGACAAAATGGTTAGAAACCTCTAGACTGGAGGAATACCATATTATCAGGGTGCTTTATGAATTCCCACCCAACAAAAGAAGGCATTTTCTACTCTGAGCCTAGCAGTGAGATGGGTTAGGGAGGTTCCTTCTTCCTCTGGATTAAATGGCAGTCCTGCTGACAACACTAGGTGAGTGTGGAAACTCCAGCAAAGAGACTCTAGCAGGGAGCCTCACTGACAATAAGCAGCCAGAAGAAATGCTCTCTTTTTCAAGGTGAGAGACTCCACTACCCCACCAAAAGACAGTGTGCAACCAGAGCACCATCAAGGGGAAACCCCACCACAACTAATTAATCTGGTTTAGGAAGCCTCTATCTCCATGGTCATGAGGACCCCCTCTCCGCGTGAAAGACACCAGGAGAGCATCCATCACTGGCAATGGAGGTTCCACCAAGAAAGCAAAGTCAGGGAAGATTCATTGTTTTCACAGACTAGAGACTCGCTTCCTTCACCTAGAGGCATCAGGCAACCCAGCCTGGTAAAATACCTTCTACTCCCTCAGGCAGCACCAACAGAGGTGTGGGGAATCAGCACCACACTAACCAAGCAGACCAAAATAGCACCACAGGGGCTCTGAAAAGTAAATTGTCATTGCAATCACAGTCTACAGAAGTAGGCCAGGACCTGTGTGCTAAACCTAAACACAGTGACTGCCTGCTAAAATAAAAGACTTCAATAGTGTCCTAACATAGTAGCCAAAATGTCCAGAATATAATAAGAAAAGTCACCCATCATATCAAGAACCAGAAAATCGCAACTCAAATGAGAAAAGATAATCAACTGACATAATACTGAGATGAATCAGATGTTAGAACAATCTGACAAGGATTTTAATGCAGCCATCACAAAAATGCTTCAATAAGCAGTTACAGAGTTTCTTTAAACAAATGAGGGGAAAAAATCTGAACAAAAAAATACAAATTATAAAAAAAGAACCAAATGGGAATTATAGAACTGAAAGATACAATAACAAAAATTTTTAAAAACTTGCTGAATAGGCTCAATAGTATAGTGAAGATAATAGAGAATAAAATCAGTGAACTTGAGGATAAACAGATAGAATTAATTCAATCTGAAAAACAGAAAAAAGACTGAAAAAAGAGCTTCAGAGACCTGTGGGAAATAACAAAAAAATTCAATATTCATATTATACGAATCCCAGAAAGATACCAAAACCAGACAAAGACAGTACAGAGAGAGAGAGAGAGAGAGAGAGAGAGAGAGAGAGAGAGAGAAACTACAGGCCAGTATCTCTAATCAAATTAGATACAAAAAAATCTTTTGTAAGCTATTAGCAAAATGACAAACAAACAAACAAAAAGATAAAGGCAAACAATTGGGGCCTTCAATATTTTGCCAAAAGTTTGAACTAAGGAATCTGGCTCATGCAGGCTTGACACTAATTTGCCATCTGGCTATCAGACTGAATAGTTACAGAGAACAATGACTTCTCAAACCTGAGTATGTAGCACCTTGGGGGGCTTCTAATAATCCAAAGAGATATTGTTCACCTGGAAATTCTAAGCAACAATATTTAAATGAAAATCACTTTTACAAAAAAGAATTTGATATATAAATCTTCATATTAGAGGGTCACACCACAAAATCAAAATAGGATATCTCAATCTGTCCCCACTCTAGTCCTTCCAAAACAGGCAGTGCTCTTGAAATGCTATCTGTAAAAGGAACGAAACTGCCAGGTATTGAAAATTTCAGGTGGTGGGGGAATTGAACTAGTTTCTGTAAGGGAAGGTATTCAGTTTCATGTGGCCAGATTTACCCTGAAACTGAGGGCAATAGCATAGTCCTAGCAGTCTGCATCCAAGAAGTGAGCTCCCCTTCTGCCTAGGGTTAACCAGAGCCTTGGTCTTTTTCACCAATGTTATTTCACAGCCTTCTCCCAACACAGACACATACAATTAAGGAAAGCAAGACAGCATGTCCAATAATACAAGTAATTTCTGTCAATTAGCCAATGTCCAACAATTAGGAAATTAGTAGATTATGCTTGAGTTGACACATATTCAATCTAATGGTTCATAAAGCATATGGCTGGTTATTTTATTCATATATAAGTGACTCTGAGTGCATTGAAAGGATGTTTAAAACAACAAAAGAGTAATCAAAAGCACAGTTTATCACCTTGGTTCTTAACAGATTTAAAATGCATAATGACAGCAGCACTTGGTTAAATAAAGCAACAAATTGACAGCTGAAGTACTGAGGGTAGGCACAGTGTCATTCCTGAGGGACTCTGGCCATGGCACCTGTGCTCCAAGCAGGTGTGTTAAGGTATGATCCAGGAAGTGAGAGAACTGAGCGTTAACATATTCCAAACCTTTGCAAAGTAATAGTCTCAAAGAAGGTGATTTTTGAGAAACAGCAGAAACAAAACACACCTAGGAAGCTAGTTAGGCATTTGAGACCTAAATGCAAATGGGAAAGAAAAGCACCTTTAGAGCTGGGGCAGTTGGGAGGCTTTCATGTCGAGGCACAAACATTTTCAAATGGGGCATTAACCTCTCCTACATTCTCATTCACATAATTTTCCATTTCAGTTGTTCATTCTCTTTGCCCAGCCCCCCTGTGGGACTTCACACTAATTATCTCATGGCAGTGATACCATCTGCTGAAAAAGCTGACAGCTGAGCAATCTCCATCTTCCAAACTTTGGGCCTGCCTCTACCTGCCCTGATACAAGAAACAGAAAGTCACTGTGTTGTCCCCTCTACCCTGCCGAGGGGACTGACTCAGCTCCACAGATTGAAGTAGAAACTGAGAACTTGATTAGTTCTTTAAGCTTGAGCCTTTGCTTATAGTATTCAATACTGAAGTTTTGGGACTCATCCTATGTCTACACATGGCTTGGTGGTGGACCAAGTGACATGGTCAATTTAATGAAAGTGGTTGGAACTACTTTAGTGTGAGGTTCCAGGCATGTGAGGTTCCTAGTGAGGCAGGCAGATAGTTGGAAATGAGGAAGTCTCAAAGCCATCTGTAGCAAATGCAAAATATGCTAAAGAAAGCTAAGCCAGACATCCTAGGCCACAGAGCCTGAGTTCTTGAAATGTTACTTCACTTCTTACAAGTAGGTGGACTTGAGGCAGGAGACTTTGGGACAGTAGATGAAATAAAAATGAGGAAGTCCTGGGAGTCAGGCATCAAAGTAAGTAGCTGACATCGACACAAACCAACATGCTGAATACAGAAAATAGTCTTGTAATAGCACAGTAATACTTAAAATTGAAGCCAGGCTTGCACGCTTTGATCCTGAACAACCTATAGTCCACCTTAGTATCATTATGATCTGATTGTAATAAATTAGCATTGTGGTCTTTCCCCCAGGTGGGCAATCAGGGAGAACTATGGGTAATCACATGCACAGTAGCAGAAAAATTGTATGACTCCTAATGCAAGCAAAGTAGAGAAAGTAGATTACGAATAGGGAAGTAAAAATCCTTACAAAAATAAAACCCCTCAGACAACAGGGGGCCATTCACTGTTCAGGGGATTAGCCTGCTCCATATTCTGTGGATTGTACTGTCCTTTTTTTAAAGAGGGGAAGGGAGGAAGAAAGAGGGAGAAAACATGGATACGCAAGAGAAACAATCGATTCCCTCTTGCACACCTGCAACTGGGGACCTGGCCCACAACCCAGGCATGTGCCCTGACCAGAAATCCAACCAGCGACCTTTCGGCTCACAGGCCAGTGCTCAGTCCACTGAGTCACACCAGCCAGGGTGAGTGTACTGTCCTTAATAAAGCTTGCTTGCTTGCTTGCTTTGCTCAACTCTGTGTGATTTGTTTAATTCTTTGTTCATGATCACCAAGAACCTGGTTACCTATGCACACCTGTGACAATAATTTCAGGTCTGATATAAGTGAAGACGTTGATTTCTTGGCTATTGCTTTACCACTATCTCTGGCCACCTGGGCACAAGTGAAAGTTGTTTGGTCACAAGAGGGTGAAAGGGTATAGATGATATAGAATAATCTGGAAAAGAACTGAAAGGATATGGTTTACTCATGGATTTGTTGCACCATCTTTTTGTAGAAAGGACAGCTTGAACTTTATTCATAATCCCACTCTTAAAATATATGTATATGTTTTTTTAAATTCTTATTTTTGTTTATGCTGTTACAGTTCCTTCTTTTTCTCCCTTTCCCCATCTCCTCCCAGCTTCAACCTCTACTCTCCCCAAGCCAGTTCCCAAATTTTTGTCCATGTCCATGGGTTGTACATAAAATATTTTTAAACTTCAGAATAAGAGTGAGGAACTTAGGTGTCCACACTGGTAAATCGTCCATTTCTGGCAGCATGAAAGAAGGTGGACAGGGTACACTGACCCCAGTCTAATTTCCACTCAGTGAAGCTTTGAGGTTTTGGTAAGAATAGTTAGTGATTTGAGAATAGTTAGACACCCTTTCTTTTACATATATTAAAGTATTCTTTTTAAAAAATATGTTTTATTGATTATGCTATTACAGTTGTCCCATTCCCCCACTTTATTCCCCTGTGTCCTGCACCACCTCTCCCACCAGTATTCTACCCCCGCCACTTACTTCATGTCCATGGATCACTCATATAAGTTCTTTGGCTTCTCCATTTCCTATAACTATTCTTAACCCACCCCCCTGTTTATTTTGTACCTACTATTTATGCTTCTTATTCCCTGTACCTTTGCCCCTATTCTCCCTGCTCCCCTTCTCTGATGATAACTTTCCATGTGACCTCCATTTCTGTGATTCTGTTCCTGTTCTAGTTGTTTGCTCAATTTTTTTTTTTAGGTTCAGTTGTTGATAGTCATGTTTGTTGTTATTTTACTGTTCATAGTTTTGATTATCTTCTTTTTCTTAGATAAGTCCCTTTAACATTTCATATACTAAGGGCTTGGTGATGATAAACTCCTTTAACTTTACTTTTTCTGGGAAGCATTTCATCTGCCCTTCCATTCTAAATGATAGCTTTGCTGGATAGATACTCTTGGATGGAGGTCCTTGACCTTCATGACTTGGAGTACTTCTTTCCAGTCCCTTCTTGCCTGTAAGGTTTCTTTTGAGAAATCAGCTGATAGTCTTATGGGAGCTCCTTTGGAGATAACTGTCTCCTTTTCTCTTGCTGCTTTTAAAATTCTCTCCTTCTCTTTAATCTGGGGTAATGTAATTATAATGTGCCTTGGTGTGTTCCTCCTTGGGTCCAACTTCTTTGGGACTCTCTGAGCTTCCTGGACTTCCTGGAAGTCTATTTCCTTTGCCAAATTGGAGAAATTCTCCTTCATTATTTGTTCAAATAAGTTTTCTATTTCTTGCTTTTCCTCTTCTCCTTCTGGCACCCCTGTGATGTGGATGTTGGAACGTTGAAATTTGTCCCAAAGGTTCCTAAGCCTCTCCTCATTTTTTTTGAATTTTTGTTTCTTCATTCTGTTCTGGTTGAATGTTTACTTCTTCCTTCTGCTCCAAATCATTGATTTGAGTCCTGGTTTCTTTCCCTTCACTATTGGTTCTCTGTTCTCTTCATTGCACTTTGGATAGCCTTTACTTTTTCCTCCATTTTATGACCATATTCAACCATTTCTGTCAGCATCCTGATTACCAGTGTTTTGAACTGTGCATCTGATAGGTTGGCTATCTCCTTATTGCTTAGTTATATTTTTGGAGCTTTGATCTGTTCTTTCATTAGGACCATTTTTTTTTTTTGTCTCAGCACAGGTGTTATGTTACAAGTGGTGGAGCCTTAGGTATTCACCTGGGCGGGGCAACCCAGGTCACTGCAATATGGCACTGTATGTGGGGGAGGAGTCTGAGAGGGAACAATGCTACTTGATCAGCTCTGGGCCAGCTTTCAGTCTTCCCTTGCTTCCCACAAGAAAATTGGGCCCTTCTGGTGCTGATTCCTGGGTGGGTGGGTTTGTGTATGTTCTAGGACCCTGTGGGTGTCTCCAATGAACTCTCCTGTGAGGCTGGGAGTTTGTCCCACCATCACAACCCCGACAGGTTTTTTCAGTCAGAAGTTTTGAGGCTTTATCTCCCTGGGCTGGAACCCTGGGTTACGTGGTCTGTCTTGCTCCCCAATTGTTCCTCCAGGTTTATTCACATGCAAATTTGGGACTGCCTGGTCTGCCCACCACCTCCTAGCCTGCCTTGTCCTCTAGCTGCTGCCTTGACATGAGTCCTCTCCACCTGGCTGCCCATCTCCACCCCTCCTACCAGTCTGGATGAATGTTTCTTCTTTAAGTCCTAGTTTGTCAGACCTCTATACAGTTCAATTTTCTGTCAGTTCTGATTGTTTTTTGTTTTTAAATTTGTTGTCCTTTTGGTTGTGCAAAGAGG
This sequence comes from Carollia perspicillata, assembly GCA_004027735.1. Taxonomy (NCBI): domain Eukaryota; kingdom Metazoa; phylum Chordata; class Mammalia; order Chiroptera; family Phyllostomidae; genus Carollia; species Carollia perspicillata. Next base: position 19,088 of record PVKM010014042.1, read on the forward strand.
CAAAGTATATCTACCTACCCATCCATCTTGGCCAGAAGTCATATATTAAAATATTCTTAATACTTATGACAACTGGGAGGGATGTTATGAAGAGAGGAAAATGTTCATGTCTTATCAAAAGTTGACAGGGTTGGGGAATAAATCTTGGTTTGACTAGGAAAAAAGGTGGTTTGAGTTTTCTACTTTTGAACCACTGATTTGATCTCAAGGGAAAACAGTCTTACTGTTGTGCAGCTGAGTGCTGACATTAATAGCGAGAGGTGAACCACATTTTCCCCTTTGACTGTCACTTTCTTTTACTTACCATATTTTGTAATTGTCCTGATTCCTTGGATTATTTTTTGTCATGAGCTTGAAAAGAATATCATCGGCTTACACCCATTTTATTAATATAGGAGAGCACTGATAAAGCTACATGAAAAGCATAGATAAAGTGGAAGTCAAAGAATCAGAGAGTGTTCAAATCGAACGAGTGGTAGAAACAACTGAGGCCAGCCCCTTCACTTTCACATATGGGAGACAGAGACCCAGAGAGGGAAGATGGTAGGTCATATGAGTCTCATTCCTGTCCTCTTTTCAGAATAAGATATGTGACTTTATTGCTACATACTTTCCTTTGTAATTATATTTGTAAGGGTTATTAGTTGTCACTCCTGGGGCATGTAGCCAACTAGGTATTAAGGGTTATGGATCTAGAGTCATACAATGGTAGGGAAAGCTAGACCAAAAGTAAACAATGAGCAGATCTGGAGTAAACACTCACTTGCATTGTGAATGTTGGCATTCTCCTAGGTTCTGTCCTTGGTCCTCTTTTCTTTTATTAAGAGTAACTCTATGGTTAGGGTTGGCATGTATGGCAAATACAAAACTCACTCTGAATTGAAAGACTGCAACTGTAGTTCTTAAGATTGTCTGCCTCAGAGGATAATGTGTTCTTTCTCCAGTTCAATACCAATCTTTTCACCTCCCATCTCCTAACAATACTTTGCTTTTCCCTTATACTCTGCCACATTTGTAACCACAACCAAATCTTTTTTGTTTTAATAAAAGCAAACGAAAATCTTTTTACTCAGGGTTCCCCTCAGCTATTCCCTTGTTAGCCAAACTTCTTGAAATAATGGTCTATACTTGATGTTCTACTTCCTTCCATTTCACTTCACCCCAATGCCAAACTCAATGCACACTCCTTCATCTTTATTTTCAGTAATCTTTCTGGCAGCATTTAACACTGTTCAAACACTTACCTGTTTGGGAGTCTTTCTTCTCTGGCTTTTCTTCTTCTGATTTTCGTATTCCTCTACTCTTCAAGGAGTTTGTTTGAGAGTAGCGGTAATTGGGTTAATGCCCAGCTTATATCACCTTTATTGGAATACTTTCCAACCTATAATCTCCCAGGAAGGGAAGGTAAAGCCCCAGGACACAGCCAATAGGAAGACTAAGAATGGATATGTAAATGGAGGTAGATGCCAGACTTCAGGGAGTAAATTCTCTCTCCCAGGAATATAGTAACACAGAGAAAGTTGACTGTAGGGGATCAGGCTGAGAGGTCACATAGACTCAGTGACTGAAGCTACAGTTTTGGCCAAACATGACAGTGAATGAATGACTAGAAGACAGTGCTAAGCAGAGAAATGGGTGAGGGAAACAAAACCAACTCTTTCAAAGAAGCATGGAAGAGATCTTGAGCCAGAGAGAGATATGGAGTAGCAGGAGGGAGATAGGGGAAGAGTTGTGACAGGAATAAGAGGGAGAGATGGGAGTGATGAGAGAGCACAGGAGAGGACACCTTGACAACTGTCTAGTTCCTGCGAGGTGCTGCTGTGCTTGCTGCAGTAAATTTCTGCATGGTTCCCTTCTATCCTTGTAATAACCTTCTATTTTTAATAGATCATTATTTCGGTTTTTTAAGATTTTATTTATTTATTTTATATAGAGAGGGGAAGGGAGAAAGGAGAGAAATATCGATTGGTTGCCTCTCATGCCAGGGACCGAACTCACAACTCAGGCATGTGCCCTGACCAGGAATTGAAGTAGCGACCTTTTACTTTTTGGAATGATGCCCAACCAACTGAGCCACACCGGTCAGGGCAGATTATTGTTTCTTTAAAGGTAACCTTTACGCTAAGGCACTTCTATCAACTCCTCAAACTCTTCCTGAGTGATCTCATCCACTTTTTTTTTTAGTTTATCATGTTTTTATTTCTATCAATGTTATGCATTTATACAATTTTTTAAAAAGACTACCAAAGGTTTTGATGATAAGCAGAAGTCCCTATGCCCACTTCTTTCCTGCTTCCCAGAATTAATCACTCTTTGAAGTGTTCCTTATGGTGTTTACCTCAGTCATTTAAAAGAATATGATAATCCTGCTATTCATCTTATTATTGTGGCAATATACACAGCACAAATGTACCATTTTAACCATTTTTAAATGTACTGTTCAGTGACATTAAGCACATTCACATATCACCATTGTACAATTATGTCACCACTATACATTTCCTGAATTTTTTTATTATCTCAAACTGAAATTCTATACCTATTATTAATCAATAACTTTCCATTCCCTTCCCCTCCAGCCCTGGGGACTGTTCCAGTTGCAATGAAATTGACTATTGTAGGTAAGTAAATAAATGGAATAATACAATATTTGTTCTTTGATGTCTGCTTTATTTCACTTAGCACATGTCTTCAAGTGTTGTATATATTATAACATATATGAGAATTTGATTCCTTTTTAAGGCTGGGTAATATTACATGTATATATAATAGAACATACATATATACCATATTTTATTTATCATTCATTCATTGATAGACATTTGAAGTTTTTCCACCTTTTGGTTATTATTAACATGCTGCTATGAACCCTGCATTCACTTCTTTTAGGTATATTCCTAGAAATGGAATTTCTGGATCATATGATAATTCTATGTTGCTTTTTTTAGAAACCACCATGCTGTTCTCTATGTTCTAATATGTTTTGACAAACACTTTTTAAACATTACCTACTGACTTTATATTATAGTAGCTAAGGATTCATCCTCTCTTAAAGTATTCTCTAGCCCCCATGTACTGATGATTTCTTATTTATGTTTCCAGTCCTGACTTCCCCTTGAGCTACAGGTTTGTATTATCCAAATGCTTGCTGGACATCTCTATGTAGATGTTAAGCTCAGCATATCCAAATATACTTGCCCTTGTCCCCTACCCCACACTTTCTCTTCCTCTGGTTATTATACTGTTCCCTTTGTCAATGAGTGTCACCAATGTCTACTCAGTCACTCAAACAAGAAACCTGGAAATTATAACAAACTGCTTTGGGACCTTACCATCCAATTGATCCCCAAGAGTTGTTGATTTTACCACTTAAATACTTCTTGACTCTATTCTCTTTTTTTCGTTCTCACTGTCACTGCCCTAGTTCAGGTCTTCATCATGTATTGATCAGACCACTTGCAGCAGCAGCCTCCAGTCTTGTCTTCCTGCCTCCATATTTGCCTTCCTTTAATCCTATTGCAAACTGAGCTAAGCCACTTTAGCCTCTTACATCATCAGGTATTTTTTCAATGACTATCAGTAGCTTCCAATGACTAGCAATAACTGCAGGTTGTAGTTTTCATACCCTACAATCTTCCTACCAGGTGGTATGTTCCAATGAAAACAGGACTTCAGCCCAATTCTGCCAAGCATACGCTTAGTAGCAGTTTTACATAGTCCTGTAACCTGTCCTCATGAGATCGATTAAGCCCCATGCAGGAAGTTTCACTTGAAACACATTTAGCAGTTCTCCAGTAGTAGCATTTTAGCCAAACTTATGGTCAGATCATGCAACAGAATCATCCATTAAGTGTGAAGATGCAAGACTCACTGTACTTCTAGACCCAGAATGCCACTCTGGGATTCCCAGTTTCTTAAGCCCCATTAATGCAAAGGCGGATAAAAGTGTTGATCCATAAATCTAGAGCACCATTTATTTCACCAATAAAACTTAATTTCTAACATCCCTTATGTATATTTTTATTTTCAAAAATAAGTTTATTAATGACACACATAAATAAAAACTCCCACCCCCTGGAAATAGCTTAAAAAATAAACAAAATCTACCTTCTACCTCCCTGTGCCCTTGTCATCCCATTCCCTCCAAATCAAAGGGGAAAAAGGCAAAGGAAAAAAAAATACCCAAAATTAAAAACCAAAGATCACCCTCAAAATCCCCTAAAAAGAGGTAATGCATCTCCCCAAGGGGGAGGGGAATTTATACTGGAGCTGGAAATGGAACAGAGATCTTTCTACAGAAACCTGCAAAGAAAGACACTCAAAGCAAAACAAAACAAACCCCAAAAGGAAATGAAATAGATCATCAGGCAATCTGGAGGGGCAGGGAGCTAGAAAACAGGTCAGGAACAGGCAAGAGGGGACTGAGAAAGTTAGGGAGAAGTCAGAGGGAAGATAAACAGGACATGGTGATGTCCTTGAATAAAAAAAAAAAAAAAAAAAAAAAAAAACCTCCTACCATCCATGCCCACCTACCCTTGAGCAGGTCCAAGGGGGTAAAGCTGGACAAGGAAATGGGGAGTAGGTTGCACACTTGAGATGTATCCATGTGAATACCTAGAGTGAATGAGCAGCCCCTGGACCTTCCCCTACTCCCCAAAGCAGGTCGCTCCTCAGCAGTTAGTTATGGGATTCTCCCCCCTTCCATAGTATGTCTTATTTTTTAAATATATTTTTTCTATCATGTTCACTTTCTGTTTTTGAAAAAAATCCCCTTATTTCTTTTTTTCCCCTTTCCCCTCTTATACACACTTTTTTTTTTCAGTAACAGGTATACCATGAAGTCGATGAAGTCTCTCTAGCCCAGCTCCTGTAGATACAACCCCAGGGCCTGCAGTTAAAACTAATGTGGACTCTAGAGCAAGGAATATTATAGTTGGTGGTCTAGGCATGATACAGGGCTCATGGGAAAACGCCCAGTCTGTTGTCTGATGCCTGGTCTCTTGACTCATTTTGGTATCACCTTGATTTGTCTTCCTCTTAACAGGGACTCATCTAAGGCCAGGGAAGTCCTCACTGACTCTTTGAGAACTATGTATGCAAACCTTTTGGGATGGCCACTAAATTTGTCACAGAGTATGGTAACATGGTTAACTGAACCACAGCCATGAAATTGTGCTTCCAGCTCCTCTGCTGTTGCACCATAGTCCACATTGCCAACATAGATGGAATGGGCATCAGCCTCCATCTTCTCAATAGATAATGATCACTGGGCTAGCACTGCATAGAGCTGGTCTCATATTCATACTTCTCCACCTCATTCTCTAGCTCCTTTAGCTTCTAAGCTTCTTGCTCTATCTTCCTGACTCGAGCTTGGAGACCTGGAGTCAGATCTCCAATGGCACCATCCCCCATGTCACTCTTAACCATTCTGACTCCTCCTTCTCTTCCTGGCTACCAAGGGCTCCTGAGCAAGGCCTAGGGCCCAGAGCCAGGGGGTGCAAGGCTTGGGTGGCTCTTCTTTGGGCTCAGGATGGCTGGGGCTCCAGTTCCTCAGACTCCAGGCCATTCTGTAGTCCCTTGCACCTCTCAGGACCTCCTCCCCAGCCTGCTCACTGGATGGGGGAACAAAGATGGTGGAGGACTCCAGTCTGCCCACCACACCAGACTGGAGCCCCGACTGCCAGCCTCACTGACACAGCGGAACCTAGGTTCTCTAACTTAATTCTTTCTGGAAGGCTCTCTGAGAAATGACTTGTTCAAAAGCCTAATCGCCTTTGTTTGTCACCTCAGAGACTCATCAGCATGAAAGCGTTGTCCATCAAGAACCAAAGTTTTGTTCATCAAGTGAGACATGTTTTCCATGAACAACATGGTGGAGAACCACATTGTTTGAGATGAAAGAATGTTTGAGAACCGAGGTTTGATTGTAACCTCATTCAGAATTAAGCTTACATACTTTATTTAACACATATATAGTGCTTACTATGTACCAGGAAATATTCTAAGTGCTTTTAAGTCCTCACAACAACTCTGTGAATTAGGCTCTATTATTATTTCTCTTTTCAGATGAGGAAACTGAGGCAATAAAAGTTTAATTTGTCCAAGTTCACATAATTGGTAAGTGGCAAAAGCGGAGTTCAAACCCAGGCTCCAGAGTCTGTGCTCTGAGAAATTTATGCTACTTTTCTCAAGGGCCTTTTCTCTGCATTCCCACTGCACCCTAGGCATACCTCTATCTTAGCATTTAGCATGATAGTTTGAAAGTATCTCCTTCTGTATGTGTCTGCCACTTCACCGTGAGAGTCTTTAAGCTTAATGGTCTCTGAAGTATAGCATTGAGGTCATGAAGTTTGGAGTGAGGCATACCTGGGGTCAAGTCCCACCTCTGCTATGTACTAGCTGTGTAAACTTAGGCAGATTATTTAACCTTTCTATTCATCCTTTTCCTCATGTCTAAAGTGGGGCTAAGAATATCTCGGGGTAATAGAAAGAATGAAATAAAATGATATATTTAAAGCTCTGAGCATAGAGTCTCAAATAGTAAAAAAAAAAAACACTCTTGGTAATGCTTCACTATTATAAGTAATTATTATTATCTGTGCATCTGCAGAAACTAGCATAGTGCCTGGAAAATAGATATTTGAGAACCACTTGTTGAACTGAACTGTTATGGAAATCTTTAGACTGACATAGGTATCAGAAGTATCTCTCAGTATATATGACTTTACAAATGGTTGACTAGTTAAGCAGGATGTGCTACCTCACTTTGCTGGGGAACCTATAAAAGTTTTACCTTCAAAAGGTAGATATCTCTGTAGATCTCTAGTCATATAACTAATAAGCATATTGTTCTGGTGCTTGCAACCATCAGTTTTATGCTCAACTGGGATAGCTTATCACTTAGAAGTGAGTGTTGTTATCCATAAGTCACTTGGGCATCCCTCAAAATGAAAGAGAACCCCAGTTCATTTCCTTTTCCTAGAACAAGGGCTTCTGAACTCCCCAGAACTATCCATATGATTCAGTGACTGACCTTTTCAGTTATGAAATTCCAATGCAAATGTCCTCCCCAGCATCTCAGAGCTTTGATCTCCTTTGCTATAATTTCACTTGTCAAATGGATGACATAATACGGTTATCAGACATGCCCAGGTCACCTTTGGATAGTGTTGTTGTGATGGAAAATGTCCCAGGTATCCATTAAGTGCCCTTCTTCTTGCACTCAAGAGCAGCAGAACATGCTACTTGAAAAGTGGAAGTAGACATAGATATTGCACCCAGGGAATAATACAACCCCTTTGGATACTAGGGGAATGAAAGCTCCTAGAGAAGAATTTCTTGGTTAACTTAAGGCTAAGGAGAAATATATGAACCCACTTTCCTTCATAAAAGTGGAGAGTCTAGTGACTACTGATCCTCTTTTCCATGAGAACCTTGCAGAGCCCATAGGCCTACTTGATTATCATCAGTAAGCACTTTTCATAATTTTAAGAGGAGAGGTAAAGTGGAAGAAATTGAAATGAATTTGAATAGATCCTGGTCACAATCTAAAATCTGACAGTTTGATTAAACCTCTAATAATTTTTATGTTGCCATTTTTCTCTTTTCCCCCTAAAATCTGGTGGGCAGAACCCCACCACCACTGCATACATTTTAAAAAGTCCAGTTACTCGATGGTTCTGGATTCTCAGGTGCTAAGGAAATTTAATGTAAGGGAGTAATGACTACAGTGTGGCTTTGGTCAGGAAAAGCTACCTGGAGAAGGTCTCTGGTCAGACCATGAAGGATTGGTAGACTATAGATGGCAAGGGCTTTCAGAGTTGAGGAAGAAGGCTTGGATATGAGACAAGACACACAGCACACATAATAAACTAGAGGTGAGGCTTGTGGTTTTATGCTTAGGGTAAAGCCTGATATTCACCTCTCTTTTTCTGTACAGATGGGTGGTCAGAAACAAACCATGGAGGGTCCAGGAGCAGAGGTTGGAAAAGTTTGCCTCTAAGTGTACTGGACCAGAAGTGAGGAGATATGATTTCTGATCCTGATTCTAACACTAATTTGTCCCATGATGGTGGGTAGGTCATATAAATCTCTTTCAGGCCATTTCTTGTCAAGTTAAATAGAGATAGATATATTGTATGATCAGAGTACCACACAGAACTAGTAGGGGGATTAGGAGAAAGCTTAAAAATATCCATCACATATATGAGTAAGTTTCTGAGATACTATTAATAAAATATAGATACCACTGAAAGACAGACCATCTTTGGCCTTGTCAGTTTGCATCTTATTGGATAATAAATATCAGCTTATTCAAGGACTCCAAGAAATGGGTGCTGGGTACAGAGAAGAGAAAGGATGTTTTTTTTTAACAAATGAAGAAACCAAAGCTCAAAGAATTTAAATCACTCCCCATTTATTGAGCAGGGATTCTGCCAAAGCTAAATGTAAACCACTTCACTGCTTTGCTTCAAGAACCTGGAAACCAATTTGTATGTCCTAGAAGGCCATTTAAAATTGCCTGTATTATTGATGAAAATTTCAGGGATAATAGAAGTTATATTGAGGGCAATATTTTGGAGGTTGGCAGCTAAACTAATCTCTGATTGAGTTGATAGCCCTTTAAACTACCAGTAGGTACTGCATGTAATCCTTTTCACCTCTAATGATACAAAATTATAATAATAAATTTGTTGTATGTACTTTTATACAACCTTATACATTTTACTTCTAATATACATGAACTAGATGTCATTCCTTTTGAGCCTAACTTGGAAGAGGGAACTTGGAGTTGATAGCACTGAAAAGGGAGGTAATGTCCCTTTAAAATAGTAAATATTTCTGTAGTAGTGTCTCAGGAGAGAGTAAACAACTGCAAGGAAAGTGAGCATGGCAAAGATATGCACTCTGGTGGGATCAGCGAGGAGAAAGGGATTTCATGTTTGTATAAGAGGGCATGTCATTGGGTGTGGGGGTGGGGGAGGGGGTGGGGGAGGGAAAGCCTAGTGACTGTTGAAGCCCTCCAATGCTTGTACTTGGTCATCAAAGTCACTTCAACCCTCTTCCTGGTCTCTTTGTCAGTCACTGCCCATCTCAGCTAGCAGAGAAACTTGACCAAGAAGAACAGAAAGATAAAGAACCATCCAAATTGCTCTCTAAGATATGTTTTCTCATCTTTCAAAACATCTCCCCTTAGAAAGTAGACTTGTGAAGTTCCTGAAGACCTTCCTGCTGCTCCACTAAAATAATAGTCCAGCTCTTCCTTCCATTTTCTTTGGCATCTTTAGCCAACATTCAACATCTTCATGAGAGGTTACTGGTTACCCTTCTAAAAACATATCTGGCCAGTTTCTCCATATGTTAAAATTAGATGGTAAAAAATGTTAAACTTCAAAACAATCTAAAAAATTTTTAAATAAATGTTATGATTTTATTTTGGAGGTTACAGCCTTCCTTTTACAACAAAGGGAAGATTTTAAGGAAACTGTTCTTTCACCTAACCCAGAAAAATCCTCTCTGTTGAATGAAGGAGTTGGTGGAAGTTCAAATTTGTTTACTAGTATATGACTTTAATCAGAGTCTGAAGATGATCTCTTGCTAATAATTTGGCATATTAATCATTTAAAAAACAAAACATTTTTGTTCTGGTGACGAGAGATGCACTATAATTCATCCTCATCTCTCCCACCCCAGTGAATGTGTATTTTACATAAAATCCCACAGACAAATTCTCTTAACAACTTTAATAGTGTGCTATTACAACAATATTATATGAAAAGCATTATCAGTGAGTACTTAGGTACTCTCTACTTTAGAATGAATGAATTCTCCAAAACTCTTTATAGTATCCACTTTTCTCAGCTAAATAGTCTGTAAGTTCAAAAGGTTAACAAGAATATTTCTTGTTAACCAGGATTGGTAAGAATATTTCTGGTAAGAAGAATATTTCTTCTAACCAGGACTCAAATCAATGATTTGGAGCAGAAGGAAGAAGTAAACATTCAACCAGAACAGAATGAAGAAACAAAAATTCAAAAAAAAATGAGGAGAGGCTTAGGAACCTTTGGGACAAATTTCAACGTTCCAACATCCACATCACAGGGGTGCCAGAAGGAGAAGAGGAAAAGCAAGAAATAGAAAACTTATTTGAACAAATAATGAAGGAGAACTTCTCCAATCTGGCAAAGGAAATAGACTTCCAGGAAGTCCAGGAAGCTCATAGAGTCCCAAAGAAGTTGGACCCAAGGAGGAACACACCAAGGCACATTATAATTACATTACCCCAGATTAAAGAGAAGGAGAGAATTTTAAAAGCAGCAAGAGAAAAGGAGACAGTTATCTCCAAAGGAGCTCCCATAAGACTATCAGCTGATTTCTCAAAAGAAACCTTACAGGCAAGAAGGGACTGGAAAGAAGTAC
>PVKM010014043.1:0-29512 GCA_004027735.1 Carollia perspicillata
TCACACAGAGGGTTATCAGGAGGGATGGGGTCGGGGGAGAATGGGAGGAAAAGGTACAGAGAATAAGAAGCATAAATGGTAGGAACAAAATAGACAGGGGGAGGTTAAGAATAGTACAGGAAATGGAGAAGCCAAAGAATGTATACGTATGACCCATGGATATGAACTAAGGGGATGGGAGAAATGTGGGTGGGAGGGGGTGTGCAGGGTGAAGAGGAATAAAGGGTGGGAAATGGGACAACTGTAATAGCAAAATCAATAAAATATATTTTTTTAAAAAAATTACTACTGACAAAGTAAAGTATATGTAATATATTAATCTTTTAAAAGGCAGGACATAGACCTGCCCCGAGTAGCTCAATGGACTGAGTGGTGGCCTACAAACCAAAGGGTCGCCAGTTCAATTCCCAGTCAGGACACATGCCTGGGTTGAGGGCCAGGTCCCCAATAGGGGGTGCAGGAGAGACAACCACACACACACACACACACACACACACACACACACACAAAAGAAAGAAAAATAAGATTGGAAAAGATCGAATAATTTGAAAAGCACATCTTTGACTCTTTTAATACGACTCCTCTTTCTTGAATATCTAGAACATTCTGAAAGAAAGGTCTGGAGTTCCCTTGTGTCAGCTCTGGTCAAAGTCTTTATGACACAGACATGGTTAGTGTGTCTTTGACAGCAAGACTGGCAAAGGAAAAAGCAAATAAAGGAGCCTTAGAAATGTCCACACATTTTGGCCCAGTAATTCCACTTACCGAATTCTAGTCTTAGGCAATAAACAGAGATATGGAAAGGAGGTTTATGTACAATAATAATTATCTAAAAACTAGTAATAAAAGTAAGAACTTGGAATATAATCTAAAAGTCCAATAACAGCAATAGCTAAGACTTAGCAAGCTTTTAATTTGTGTAAGGCATGATACTAAGTGATTTATATGAACTATCTCATTAAACCTCACGAGTGAAGTGCTGTTATTACCCAATTTTACAAATGAAGAAACTGAGTCACAGAGAGGTTAAGCAACTTTCCCAGGGCCATGCAACTCCAAGTAGTGAAGCCAGGACTTGAACTATAGTTTTGTTCAAGCCTAAAGCTGGTGTCTGAAACCATCAAGCTATACCTTTCTCAATAGAGGAATGACTAAATAACTATAGTACAAACATGATGAAATATTAAATTGTCATTAGTATGAAAAACTTTTAATAAAATGAAGAAATATTCATGATATAATATTTAATGAAAAAGAAAAATAAGACAGCACTTAGTAAAGAGCATGTGCTCCATTAGGGTACAAGTATACACAAAATATAAAAACAGTTGTTTCCAGTTTGTGAACGAATATAAAATTGTATTTTCTTTTTCATACTCTTATACCTTTTAAGCAGCCTACAAGTAGTATGTATTGCTTGTATAATCAAGGAAAATAGTTGGTTTTCAGTAGAAAATAACTCTAGACTGGAAGATGCTAAAAATCAGTGCTAAGGGATTAGCCCAACCATAACCCACTGTGGTAGCATTCAGAGCCCTGCAAGGCCAGGCAGCTCCAACACACTGGCCAGCACCTGGAGGAGCTTTGGCTGAGTCTCAGCGTGGGAGACGCTGCTTGCAGGGCTGACCAAGCTTCCCCGTCCTGAGCCACCTTGCTGCAGAAGTCAGGTTATTAATTAATGGGGCCCGTGACCAGCAAAACTATGTGTCAGAACTGGATGGAAATTTTTACTCTGTGATTTCTACCTATGTGACTTTGGGCAAGTCATTTATCCTTCTTACATCTTTGTTTCTTCATTCATAAAATGGAGACAGAATTATCTGTCGTTTAAGTTGTCGTGAGGATTAAATGAGAGTAAGTATGTAAAGTCTAGTCCATTACCTGCAACATAATTAGTACTCAATAGATGGTCACTTAAAAAGAAGAAAGCATACTTTGCCCCATGGTAGACATAAAGGGAAGGGCTGAGGAGATTGATTTGACATCATGCCTAAGAAACAGATGGAACACATTACTGCTAAAACCAAGTCCTTCTGAGCAGATTTGATTACATTATGCTGGTGTTTGGTGGGACAGAAAAAAGTAGTTATGTTACGCTTCTAGTTTTGGCCAAGTATAAGATACTACATTTTTTGTTTCAAACCACTTAAATTCCCTATGAAAACATTGTCTTCTGTGAGACTAACTCTAACAAGCAATGTCAGTTTGTATAAGGTGTATCAAAGTTCTTGCCAAAGTAGAGATGATTTGGGCTTTCTGAATATACTCAAGTATGTGCTGTGAGCGTAACGGGCATAATTTAATATTCTGCTCCAGGGACAGAATTCTCATTATGACTATGACACTACAGACATTAAATAAATAATAAATATACCACGAGACTTTTCTACCACATTAGACAACACACTGATGATTACTGCTGTTACAGTTTCTCAGTCATAAAAGTTGTGCGTGTACATCATTCTGTGTTTGTGAATGCCGTTGCATGTGAAAATACATGAAAATACCACAAATTACCTATAGCAGGTAGGTTATGGGGATGGCATTAGAAATGGTTCTTTTCCTATTGCTTTTATTTTTCCTGTTAAAATTCTTTTATTATAGTTACTGCTTTTATAACGAAAAATGTTGAGTATGATTTAAGAAGAAGTGACTGAACCACTTGGTGGCAGTATGCTATGAAGAATATCATCTGTATGGTTTCATATCAGTTCTACACTCAGAAATTGTGCTATTGTCCTGATTTCTTCCATTACAATCTTGTTTATAAATTGTTTTACTTCAGATATCTAATTCTTTGTGAAATCACTCTCTGACAATTAGGCTTCTCTTTTAAATGACTTTAATCTAATTAAATTAATGCACCTGGTTGATTTGAAACTATGATAACAGAAGAGCCTAAGGGAAGATTGTGCTTATTCCCTATTAGGGCTGATAAAGCCCTACTCAGATATGAAAATTACTTTTACATAATGCAAATTAATAACTAAAGTTTCATTCCTGAATAACCATCAGTACTTTATACAAAAGAATTACATTAACTTGTATTAAAAGCCAACAGCAATATATATTCTTAAATTAAAATGCTAATTTTAAAATAACGAAAGTGAAAAAAATAACCGAGCAACATATGCTATAAACCCATGGTTTTGCCAAATTAAAAATTGTGTCACATTTTAATGTTATATTTCTCTTAAAATTTCAAACTAATGTAGATGCAGACTCTTGTGTGTGTTCCCTGAGAATGAACATGAGCTTATAAAATACAATTTAGATGAATAAACCTGGCTGTTGGCCATGGGGCATAACCTTGCACCCTCAGAATAAGATGGAACCAGATACTTAAAACAAAAGCCAGTGAAGCACTGGGAAGCCAAAAGGGATTTCTGATTTGTCGCAATTCACAGTGAAACATTTCCCTCTTGCTGTGGAGAAGCCAGCATAAAAGCATAGGAAAGAACTTTCGGCTTTTCTATGTTTTCATCTTCTAAAGTTCCCTACCCATTGTTCTTACAAAACTACTCTTCGTTTGAGCTTGTCTTGGCACCCAGATCAGCCTTTTTTCAAAAATTTCCAAAGACCCACAGGAACCTTTTTATTGAAACTCTATATTTTTCTCAAAGAGAGTTGTCTGGGCTGCGTAGCTTGTTATACAAATGAGTGCTATTTCGATGGTGGCTAAGGACACCTCAAGTTGCGATTTCCTCCTGGCCCCCAAAGTAATTTTTTTAAAGAAGAATTTGAACACAGAAATCAGAACGACTGAATAATAGGGCTTGAAGCACTCTTGGGGATCCAGGGCTTAGAACCATTTTCAGGAATGTCTTTTATCAGCTGGGAGAATCGTGCCCTTGAAGTCACCCCTGGCAGCTTTTAATTATCAGGAGGGAAGAGATGGGTAAGGAAGCTCCAGGACTCTTTTGAGTTCAGACTGAAAGCGCGTTGGCAGCCAAGGCTGCTTACCCCTTCCTGGTCAAAAGCTTTCATTAGTGTGTCCTGACAACCTTGTGACTAGACCAGGCTGGCCAGCATCCCTGTCAGCATAAAAGGAGCAGGGGGAAGTTGTTAATGGCGTTCTACCCATGTTACAACCTCAGAGTGTCTGCTAATCAAAATTGTGCTTCTTATGTGGTGTCAAGATGCGGTTCACTAATAGCATCGCAAAGACTGTGCAAAGCAAGTGACATGTGCTGAAGGCTTCTAAGGAAACCTAAACTATATTGTATCATTTATTGGAAGGAATCAAGTAGAGGCCAGTTATCGTGCATTTTGTCTGGATCAGTGAATGAAATAAAACTCCTCGGCATTTGTTGCCTAGAAGACTCATGAAATTAGTGGGCACATCTTGAAGTTTCATAAACCCTAAGTAGTTTTTATTGTTTTTTTCCCCCAGTGTGTTCTTCTTTGGGGTTTACCCAATTAGATAAAAAGAAGAAAAGATGCATAATCGAAGGCCTTTGCTTTTATTCCATCTTTCAAGCCTATTAAAGTTACTGGTTTACTTTAATCATCTCTAAATAAGTAAAGAAACTCTCTTAGGAAATTGGGTAACCTGAGTGCAAAATATAAGAAACTGAAGCTATTTTCTTTTTATTTAAGTTCCCCTGGTCATGCTGAAATCATTCCAACATGATACTCAGAATTCTGGGCTTCTAATTGCTTCCATCTTTAAAGGACAACTTACTTCTGGTAAGAAAATACAACTTTTTTTAGTAGATTTTCTAGTAGTCTTTACTAATCATTTATTTGAATTCTTCATACTGAAGATATCCATGTGTCAGGTATAAATTTCTTGATGAGAAGATTTGCCATATGCTTTCTATAGAAAAATAATCGACAAAGATCTGCTTAAAACTGAATTTAAGGAATGGTGTAGGCGGGTTTTGCCAGCTTTTGCTCTGGGTCAGATACATTTTCATTTCAGTTAGTGCTGGGACTCAAGACCCCAAAATTACTTTCTAAAAAATTGCTATTATTTCAGTGTCTACCATATACCAGCAGTTTTATATATATCATCTTTTTCTTTTTAAAAAATTGTTTATTGATTTAGAGAGACAGAGAGAAAGAGAGAGATCAATTTCTTGTTCCACTTATTTATGCATTTATTGGTTGATTCTTGTATGTTCTCTGACCGGGGATCACACCCGCAACCTTGGCGTATCAGGACAATGCTCTAACCAACTGAGCTACCAGCCAGGGTGATATACATCAACTTTTTTCTATCTTCAAAACAAGCTGGTGAGAGAAGTGTTATGAGTTTATTTTATAGAATGGGAAACCTGAAGCTCAGAGGGGTTGAGGGACTTGTCCAAGTTCACACTTAGTGACAGACTAAAATTCAAATCCTGTTTTTCAAATTCTGAAGTCTCTGCACTTTCTGTCATGTAATCAAGATCCTATTTTATTTGTTAATATGACTCAATCTTCCATTGATGAATATACTTAAATATTTTAGGCATAAAAGGATATTAGATCAGGTTGTATAATGGCAAATACAACTCTAAACAGAAATTTCAAGTTGAAAAACTTTATGAATGATTCTTTCACTACTGACCATCTGTAGATCACTTACCTCCTTGCATAGAAATCTGGCAGGAATAATATAAGAATTTTTGCACTTTTGCTTATTTATTTAACAAATATTCATTAAGCAACTACTATGTGCTAGGCACTGTTCTGAGTGCATGGGAATCAGCGGTGAGAAAAATGAACAAAGCCCCTGTCTTCATGGGGCTAATAGATGGGGGTGGGAGGTGAGAAAACAATGAACAAAACAAGAACAATAAGGTCAAGTAGTAGTAAATGTCATAAAAAACGGTATGTGCGCTCCGAATCTGTACATGTGAATCAATTAGAAGCCAAGTGCTTAGGTTTAGTACAGATCCCTAATTACAGATGCCCACACAGGCCTGCACCTTGATATTTCTGTGGGAATTGTGGAGGCTAGGAACTCCAGGAGGCTCTGTTAGATAGGTGTTATTATCTCGGTTTCACAGAAGAGGAAACTTGAGCTTCAGCAAGTTTGTAATTGTGCCCTGAGGTTACAGAGCTGGTAAGTGGCAGAGTCCATTTCAAACCCAGGTCTCTCCAGTCACTGCTCTATCCTTGGTCCCCTTTGCCCAGTGCTGTGTTAACAGGGGGATTCTCTGTCCTCCTCCATGTGCTAGTGCCCACATGTATGGGGCAGTCAGTACCTTCCATTTAGTTGTGTGAAATCTTTAGTAATTCATTAATTAGTCCTAGGAAAACACTGATTGCATATCCCACTGGGACTTTGGAGTAATCTAAGCCCCTGACCACCAATTGGCTTCTGGAGAGGGACTGGACAGTCTGGAGACCCCAAATGTATTGCAGGTGCAGCTTGGAACTAACTAGGGAAGGGCTAACATAGTGTCTGCCACATGACAAGTATATGATAAACATTTGCCAAAGGGAGGAAGAGAGGGTATAAAAAGGATGTTAATACCCTGCACAACTCAGAACGAACTCCAGTGTGATCAGTCATTTCTCAATTACAGTCCATATTTGAACATAGAAAATAGGGTTTTACATGTATACTAGGAAGAAAATATGATGATCCTGGAGGTAACACATGTTGAATATATTATATTCATTATTTAACAATTTCAAGGGAGTAATTCAACTTCAAAATGTAATCAAAGGTTGTTAGCATTGTTTTTTTTAGACAGTACTCTATTTATTGTTTTTTTACATTATTTTTATTGTATTTTTCCATTACCATTTATCTGCTCTAAATGGTACATTCCTCCACCCCATCCCCCCTGCAATGCATCATTTTCCAAATAAAATGTGAGTGCAAGATATGTAACAATAAACACATTTTATAACATATAACATATATTCTAAGTAGAGTGAATCTCTTTTCTCAGTAGGAAAAATTCACAAACAATACATTTTGAAGAATGGTGACAAGTTGTATATAATAACTTCTGTCTCACACCAAAGATTAAAAAAAACCTAAAAACTAAAAACTCAGTCATGATTGTGGCCTGCTCTGTTAACAAGCAATGAGAATTTGCACTTGTATCAGAAAAACCAAATGAGGTTCATCACTAAACCTTTTTATATAAAATATGCATGCACAAGCTCAGAAAAATATCTAATGCTAACCACATTTGCCAGAGATGTACTTCTAGAAACCCACTGATATCAGATACATGCAACCTGCAACCTGATTTTCTCAAACAAAAAGCATTGTCATGCAGTTTGGAAGAGCAGTCACTTTACAGCTTGTTAATTTCATTCCCCTCTTTCTCTTTTCCTTTGACATCAATGATCTTTGCTTTGAGCAGAGTAGAGAGAATAATGATTCTGACATCACATGGGCACTAAAGCTTAGCTAAAATTATTTTTCTTTCCTCTCAGACAACAGGCAACAGAACATTGGACTTTTATCGGGCACGGTCTCCTTTGCTGTTGTGTTGTCAATTCTTTCTTTGATTGTGATATTTAACAAATCGCTCCGAACTAGGTAGGTTTTTGCAGAATTTCTGTTTTCTGATTTTGACCATGTATTTGTACCACCAAAATGTAGTCAATTAAGTTATTTACAAAAGATATCCATCGACATTTTTATTCAGAGAAAGGAAAAATACCTACCTATGTCAAACTGTTTACAAATGTCATTTATTTAACCCTCACAATGACCTTGCCAGAAAAGCTCTATGGTCTAATTTACATAAAGCTTACAGAGGTTAAATGATCAGCCAAAGGTCACTAAGCACTAACCAGGAGCCAGGTCTGCTGGCTGAGCTCACAGCTCCTGCACTCTCTTCCACTACACAGCTTTCTCACTGTGCCTTCAAGTTTGTCTTCAGTACCTGGATTCTCTAGAGTGGTTAAGTGATAACCACTTTGAATTCTACCCAAATACACCCCGTGAATTAGTGTGAAGAGAAGTGGGGCTCCATTTGAATTCATCACGTTGATATCAGTCGTGCCGGTGTTTCAGCCCGCAGCCCCCAGGCCCTTTCTCCTTGGCCTTCTTCACTCATTTTTCCCCAATAAGGAAATAGTAAAGATCTGTGCCTAGTTATTTAGAAAATGAGACTTTGAGAAAAATAAAGCCTTCGATTTCCTAAATTTTACTAGATGTAGTGAATACATATTTCTTTATTTTTTAAGTATATTTTATTGATTTTGCTATTACAGTTGTCCCATTTTTTTTCTCTCCCTCTGCCCTGCAATGCCCCTCCTCCCCTACAGTTCGTGTTCATGGGCCATACTTACAAGTTCTTTGGCTTCTCCATTTCCTGTACTATTCTTAACCTCCCTCTGTCTATTTTGTGCCTACCAATTATGCTTCTTATTCCCTGCACCTTTTTCTCCATTCTCTCCCTACCTCCTCCTCACTGATAACCCTCCATGAGATCTCCATTTCTGTGATTCTGTTGCTGTTCTAGTTGTTTGCTTAGTTTGTTTTTGTTTTTGTTTTTAGGTTCAGTTGTTCATAGTTGTGAGTTTATTGTTATTTTACTGTTCATAGTTTTGATTTTCTTTTTGTTAGATAAATCCCTTTAATATTTCGTATAATAAGGGCTTGGTGATGATGAACTCCTTTAACTTGACCTTATCTGGGAAGTACTTTATTTGTCCTTCCATTCTAAATGAAAGCTTTGCTGGATAGAGAAATCTAGGTTGTAGGTCATGGTTTTTTATGACTTCAAATACTTCTTTCCAGCCCCCTCTTGCCTGCAAGGTTTCTTTTGAGAAGTCAGCTAATAGTCTTATCAGCTGGGAACTCCTTTGTAGATAACTCTCTCCTTTTCTTTTGGTGCTTTTAAGATTCTCTCCTTATCTTTAATCCTGGCTAGTGTAATTTTGATGTGCCTTGGTGTGTTCCTCCTTGGGTCCAATGTCTTTGGGACTCTGAGCTTCCTGGACTTCCTGAAAGTCTATTTCCTTTGCCAGATTGGAGAAGTTCTCCTTCATTATATTTTCAAATAAGTTTTCAATTTCTTGCTCTTCCTCTTATCCTACTGGCACCCCTATGATTCAGATGTTAGAATGTTTAAAGTTGTTCTGGAGGTTCCTAAGCCTCTCCTCATTTTTTTGAATTCTTGTTTCTTCATTCTGTTTTAGTTGAATGTTTATTTCTTCCTTCTGTTCCAAATTGTGGATTTGAATCATGGTTTCCTTCCCATCACTGTTGGTTCCCAGTGTATTTTTCTTTATTTCGCTTTGCATAGCCTTCACTTCTTCCTCTATTTTGCATCCATACTCAAAATTTCATGCTGATTGCCAATGTTTTGAACTCTGCATCTGATAGGTTGGATATCTTCTCGTCACTTAGTTCTTTTCTAGAGCTTTGATCTGTTCTTCCATTTGGGTCATATTTCTTTGTCTCAGCGCACCTGTTACATTGTAAGGGGCAGAGCCTCAGGTGTTCACCAAGGTGGAGCAACTCACTTCACTGTGTTGTGGCACTGTATGTGGGGGAGGGGTCAGAGAGGGCACAGTGGCACTTGCTTGGCTGTCGCCCCACTTTCAGTCACTTTCCTCGCTTCCCACAAGCAGATTGTGCCCTTTCAGATGCTGATTCCTGGATGGGTGGGTTTGTGTACATTCTAGGATCCTGTGGGCCCCTCCAATGAACTCTCCTGTGAGGCTGGGAGTCTCTCCCACTGCCACAGCCCCTATAGGTTTTTACAGCCAGAGCTTTTGTGGCTTTATTTTCCCACACTGGAACCCTGGGTTGCACCATCTGTCTCACTCCCCAGTTGTTCTTCCTGGCTTAATCACACAAGAATGTGGGATAGCCCAGTCTGCCAGCCACCACCTCACCCATCCAGGTCTGCCAGCTGCTGCCTTGTCGGGCATCCTTGCTGCCCAGCTTCCCATCTCCACCCCTCCTACCAATCTAAATGAATGTTTCTTCTTTAACTCTTTGGTTATCAGTCTTCCATACAGTTCAATTTTCTGGCAGTTCTGGTTGTTTTGTTTTTTCAATTGGCTGTTATCCTTCTTTTGGTTGTGTAAGGAAGCAAAGCATATCTACCTATGCCTCCATCTAGGTCAGAAGCCCAGAATACCTATTTCTAGTGTACTGTTACATGTGGCAACCTCACGTTCTATCCAATGACTTTCAAATTTTAATACATATGAATGTTCTTTGCCTAATTGGCACTGAGAAATTGTTTCTCTTTCTTGCCTCACTTACTTCATGAGATAATTGTTGTTTCTTTTACATTTATAATCAAAATGTAGTAGAAAAATTTAGAATGAGCTATTGTAAATAAAGTAGTGATGTTTAAAATTTATGTAGACTTTTTCCTCAGAACTTAAGTATATAAATTACACATTAATAAACATATCCCTGGCACCTTTGATTGGTAGGCAGATGAATATGGATCTTCATTTTAGGCTGTATTAAAATATACTTGATTATAAAGGTCT
The DNA here is from genome assembly GCA_004027735.1 of Carollia perspicillata. NCBI lineage: Eukaryota > Metazoa > Chordata > Mammalia > Chiroptera > Phyllostomidae > Carollia > Carollia perspicillata. Next base: position 10,417 of record PVKM010014043.1, read on the forward strand.
TTGAAACATTTTAATGTTCCAACTTATACATGTAAAACTATTAATATTTGTGTTGTTATACAAAGAAGTCTAGGTTAGTGTGAAATTTTAAGTAACATTAAATTTGTTACTAAGAATAATTAAAGATTCACTTCCTATTGATAATGACAATAAGAAAATAGGACAATTCTTTGCTAATTTAATTATTTAAATTAGTATTCTTTTTAAAAATATAAAAGAACAAGAGATGATTCCAATATAACTATTATACATATGAAGATACTATTATTTACTATAACTACACAATATTTATATAAGCCTTATTTTATATATTGAACTGGAAAACAGGGGGAAACATTTTAAATAATGAAATCAAAAGAAAAAATATATAAAGTAAATGTATATATATTCTCATTGTAGCAGCTATATAAAAACTTTTCTACAACAACATGAACCTATAATTTGGTCTAATTTTAGGTATAGAAAGAGAGTGTTAATTAGTAATTTCTAATTTACAAAAAAAGCTGAATCATAAAACATTGCATAAATACATGTAAGGAAATTATATTTACCCTATAGTACAAGGTAAAATTGGGCTAGCAAAGTACATTCAGCCATTCTGGTTGTTACTTAGTAAACGTCCATAGAGACCCTGCTTAAACAGATAAACACGTCTGATCTGCTGTTCACAGATGCACTGTTTTCTTGGAAAAATGTGCCAGAGATCAGTTTAGTCTCTTCTAAGTTCCTGGTACAACCTCTTTGCTCAAATCAATATTTACTGTAAGTGCAGAAATTGCTTTCAACACAATGACAGTGCCAAGGGGTAGCTTTGGGGAAGAAGTGGGTCCAACACAGCTTCTCTATCTTCTTGGCATCGCCCTACTCGGTGATCCTGAATAAGCACATAGCCTCAATAAAACATGGTATTCTCACTGTGCCACAACACTGGAAGACAACTCCCCTGTCCCTCGTTCCATCCACATAAAAAATGTTTGGAGCCACCACTATCATCTTAACTCTATTCGAAGTCAAAACAGATTCAGAATTAGAGAAGCTGAAATTATACAATTTTATTATATAACATTTTCTCCTTTTATATTTTTCTGTGGTATGGTCACCTTGGAAAGTTGTACAAAATACCCCTTAAGTTTTCCAAACTTTTCCACACTGAGGTCTCCTGCTCATCATGCTTTGCCATATCTAACATATGTGTAGTTTTTCACCTTCAGCATAGTTCTCTCACTTATCTTGAATCTAATGTGCATGTTTGAAATGTTCCAGCTCAGTAGACAGAAGCAGAGCAATAGAGAGAAGAGAACAATCTGACAGATATCAAATCAACTTCCCACTTAACTATTTGAAGTAAGAGATGGAAATCTTAACTCCTGCTTCAGAAAGTTTCATTTTTATTACGCATTCCGTTTTATATAGTTGATTTCCTAATCACTCATATGATTGCCTGCACCAATCCTCAAGTAAAATGCTTCTTTGAATGTGCTATTTTTGTTTTTCAGAATTAAAAGAAGAATCTTATTGCTCATACCAAAATGGCTTCATGAAGACATTCCTAATATGGAAAACAGTAATGTTGTGAAAATGCTACAGGTAACCAAACACTGTCGAATAAAAGATAAATGGCATCTGTGATCAAGAGTACAGTTTAATAGTGTAGAATTCCCATTCTGATAAATAAATGTGTGTGCATATTAGCATAACTATATAAAATAGATGGAAACAAAATTATACATATTTCAAATTGTACTTAAGAGATGAAAGAAAGAAGTTAGAGAAAGAAAGAGATAAAAGAAAGAAACAATCCTACTCAAAAGAGAAAAGTGAAGTGGAAGATTGTGGGCTAGGTGCCAGGGTTACTCGGTGGCCATGCAATTGGTAGATGTCTTCAAGGAGCCAAAGCAAGAGGACAGAAAAGCTCAATTGATTAACCCTCAAAGGGGTTTCCATTTTACATGAGATTGGAGAAGCAGGTGGAGCCCAAGGAGGACACACCACTTAGCTCCTGAGACCCAGTAGAATTTGAGAAGTTAAATGTGAGAGGACTGTGGAGATGATGTTACCAAGGGTGAGCCAGGTTTCCATTTCAGCAAAAAAAAAAAAGAAGAAGAAGAAGGGTGAGCCAGGAAGACCCTGAGAATATATGGGACTTTGCTAGTTAAGGAAGAACTGCTGATGGTTATGAAAGAGGGGAAAGAATCTGCCATGTGTGCTCCTCCTACTTTTCAGCACTCTGGCCTGGTTAACAAGAGGCCAAAAATGCAGTCAGTGGGACAGCCACATTATCCAAGCATTGCAATGCAGTGATGTAAGTGCAGTGGCAGAAATGAGACCAAACATGACAGGAATGTAGAGGAAACACGGAAAGATGAACAGAAGTTGAAGGAACAGGGAACATTCAAAACAGGGAGGACAACATGAGCAAAAGCAAAGAGGTGAGAAGATCACTCTGGATATTGCTTTATTGAAGAGCTTTATATGAAAAGTAGCTGGGAAGATGCTGGAATTGTGAGTGGGTAGAGATCACAAAAGATCTTAATGCTATGGAACTTCATTCTGTTAACTGATACTTCTTAAATTAAGAAAAATCTGTATTTTTAGTCTAGGAGCCCTATCTGGAGCTTCAGCAAGCCCTTTAATCAACTCCTTCCCCAGCTTCAAAGAAATCTCTAGGCATAATATTGTTGCATATTAGAATCCTGACACCCAGGCCCATTCCAGGATCTTGGGGGGATGGTGGGCCTGGGGAGACCCAGACAGCAGCATTTTCCAAAGCTTCCCAAGTGATTTCACACAAAGACAACGTTGAGAACACTGATAAGGAGTAGCAAACGACTGCTGAAGACAATGAGAAGCCAGTGAGGGGTTTTTGATTGGAATAGACATGGACCTTGGAAAGAGGCAGATTTAGGAGGGTCAGAGAAATGAGCATGGTGAGGTATGGACGAAATGTCGAGAAACAAGGATTCACAGTGGTGAGTAATTTGTAGAGGGTCTATATCATAAGGAGTGAAAAGAGCCCATGGAATGTGACAAGGAGTAAGTCCTGGTCCAGAGGCTCAGTCGAGAAGTGAATAGAGACCCTCTACAAAATTCATTGATTTTGATGCTTTTTAGTGCTTCTGCCATTTTTTGTTTCACCTCTTCCATATCGGCAAAAGTTTCTCCTTGAGTATTTTTTTCATCTGGGAAAGCTAAAAAGAAAAAGATTGCTAGGGGGGAGATTGAGTGAATAGGGAGGGTGGGGTACAGGGGTCATTCTGTTTTTGGTCAAAAACTGCGGAACACTCAGCACAGTGTGGACAAGTGAGCTTGTAAATCACCCATCATGAAATGGGCAAACTCATTGAAAGAGCTTTCAAAAACAAAATCACTGGAACCAAATACAGCCTCTCATAGTGCCAGCTGGTACACTGCTACAGATGGGTTCCTAAAACATTCACCTAGTAGGGGAAAGCCTATATACTACAAAGGGCCTGCCCGTCAGAAGATAATTCCATTTTGGGGGTCCTCCATCATATTATGTACATAATTGTATGTGCCACACTTTTACATGACTGGCAGTGCAGTAGATTCGTTTACACCAGCATCACCGCAAACAGTAATGCATTGCACTATGGCATCATGATGGCTATGGTATCACTAGGTGGTAGGAACTTTTCAGTTCTATAATCTTATGATACTACGACCACATATGTGTTCCCTCCTTGACTGAAACATTACATGGCACATGACTACATATGGTGAGGTACTATCTTGGTTTCAGGCATCCACTGGGGGAGGGGGTTGGAACATATTCCCTGTGGAGAAGAGGGGGCTACTATACACATCTCTCCACCCCATCCAAAGGTTCTAAGTTTTGTAGGGAGGCTGAGCCTGAAGAAAATTTGAACAACAGATGCTGCTTTATTCAAGGTCTTCCTTTTTGCCAAACTTCCTTCCCATTCTAGGGTCTTGAAATTAGAAGTTAATCTTAGGGTTTCCTTCAAATGAGGTTTTGTTCTAGTTAGCTCAAGCTGTTATAACAGAATACCATGGACTGAGTGGTTTAAATAGCAGATATTTGTATTTCACATTCCCGGAGGCTGGGAAGTCCAAGATCAAGATGCTGGAAGTTTTGGTTCCTAGTGAGAGCTCTCTTGCAGGTGGCTTCCTTCTTGCTGTATCCTCACACGGCAGAGGGAGGAATCATGTTTTGCCCGTCCGGGAACTAAGCCCATTCTTGAGGGCTCCACTCAAAGATGACTTCATCTCCAAACACCCCACTTCCTAATACCATTATACTGGGGGTTACGACTCAACATATGAATTTTGAAGAGACACAAATATTCAGTCCATAGCAGGCAGCTACAATTTTATAATTGTGTTGGGTGGGAGCCAGCAACCAGCTGGAAAGCCTTGAGACCTTTTCTTACCCAGAATAATCATCAGGCTTTTATACAAATAAAAATCTTCTTCATCCAACCTCCTGACCATCACAGACATGTCTGAACTGTGAGCAGCTGCACACCTTCAGAACCTCAACTCAAGACCCTTCTTACAACCTAGTCTCAAATGGAAGCAAAATAGGATTCTCCCCCTCCCCTTTTCCTTTTCATTTAAGCAACCACATATTTTCTTGTAGTAAGTCTCCATAATATCAGCAAATATTCCAACATATTTCAAAAATCCAAATTTTAAAAGACCCTGAAATAATATGCAAGTTAATATGTAAAATGCTTTTCTCTTAAAAATTTTTAATCTAAGAGATATGCTTGAAACATACATAATTTGTATTATTTCTTTCCTTCAGTCTCCTCATGGGAGAATTTAATAAAGATTTGAACCTGAGCAGGAAAACAAAGAGGGAATCATATGAGAAGATATACAATATGAGGAGAAGAAGAAAGAAAGGAAAGTTGAGGGCAATTAGAATTCCAGTCCTTATTCAGTTATGTAGCTGACATATTTAATGTTTTTTTGTAAAATAAAACAATATTTTTTCTTCCCAGAAAAAGAGTGAACTTATGAATAATAATTCCAGCGAAGAGGCCCTATATGTTGACCCAGTAATTACAGAGATAGAAGTCTTTCTCCCAGAAGAACACAAGCCTATGGACTATAAGAAGGAAAAGAAGACAGGATTCCTGGAAATGAGAGACCTCCTGCAAAAGTCACTGCTCACCAATACTACAGTTGTGTATATTCCTGATCTCAACACTGGGTATAAACCCCAGACTTCAGATTTTCTCACTGAGGAAAACCATCCCAGCAATAACGATGAAACAGCTTCCTCAGCTCCCAAACCAACAACTGCTGATTCCTTAGACCTGGGGAAAAATGCTCAGTTTAAAAAATATCCTAATTTTGCTCTTTCTGTCTCAAGTATGAATTCTCTAAACAATACACTATTTCTCGAAAAATTAAGCCTCATTTTAAACCAAGGAGAATGCAGTGCTTCTGACATGCAAAACTCAATAGAGGGGGAAACCACCATGCTTTTGGAAAAGGCTTCACCCAGTGAAACTATTCCAGAACAGACCCTGCTGCCTGATGAATTTGTCTCCTGTTTGGGGATCATGAATGAGGAGTTGCCATCTATTAATTCTTATTTTCCACAAAATATCTTGGAAAGCCACTTCAACAGGATTTAATTCTTGGAAAAGTGAAGTCAAAATTAATGTGAGAAAGCTGCCTTGCAATCTGAAGCTGAATTTCCCCCCCGACCTAAATTTAATTCTGTCGTATTTTTTTTTAATTAGAGAATTAAGATTCAAAGGTAGAACATACTTCATGGTCACAGGAGCAGCAGGAATATTAGAGATACCTCCTGCATTTTTAAAAAAGTACCTATATTCTTTCCATTTTCCCTCAGTACAAGGCACAAATCTCTCTGTCATATGGAGGATAAATAATACAAAATACATGATAGTGAAGTAAATGCTGAAAATAGTTATTTAAATATAAGACATTAATACTGGCTTGCAAGGGGAGAATTAAGTTTTAATTTTCATTTTATTGCTAAAATTCTCTTAAGTATATAAAAAAAATAGTCCCCAACAACAAAATAAGAATAGAAATAGAGGAGCAATCGGTTAGCATGTTTGCTGTATAATTTTTTCTACTATTTTCTATTCAGTTCTTAGGGATTTGAGCTTTCCTTATTTTGATTATGGACTAAGAAAGTTACAAAACAATGATTTGTGGAAATTATGAGATTGCTATCTCCATTCAAGTTAAGAGTGATGGCGTTTTTCTCCTGTGGCATCTATGGTGCATTAATTATACTATGGTGGAATTAATGAGGTAGCAGATGCGGGACCAGCAAGGCATAATTTTTTTTAAATTAACTATGTGCTAGATATATGTCAGAAAATTACTGTTAGAATGGATATATGTCCAAATCTGGGATAGTAATACTCGCCACGCCTCCCATGGCTCCACATCCCGTGTCTCCTGCAGACATCACTAAGTGATCACCACAGGCCTCTCTGCTGAGCCCGAAGGTGGCCTCAGAATCAATCATTTGGACACAGCATTTGTGACAGCCACAATTAATAATGGCTGAGACTAGAGAGAAACTCTATCTGCCAACCAGGTCAATACTGAAAGGTAGGTCATCTTAGAAATATGAAATACATATTAAGCTGAGAAATTCTGATTAATTTTTCTGATTAATATTTTTAATCCATGGGAACAATTTTTTAACAATCAGAACATTTTGAAATAGGGTAGCTTACCCACTGAATTTCTCTTTCTCTTCTAATAGCTGTCAATAATAACTTATATTCAGATTGAATAGTTTAATTTTGTTATAACAAATCAAGCAGTTAATTAAAAAAGAAGGACCAGTTGCCTACCATGTGTTTAGCACATGAGCAAGCCAGTTTGTTTTGGTTTTGCTTTTTTTTTTAATAAAAAAAAAGAGACATTTAATAAAAATAAAATAAGTAAAAGATAACCCTGGCCAGTGTGGTCCTGTAAACCAAAGGTCACGGATTTGATTCCTGGCTGGGGCACATGTCTAAACCGCAGGCTCATCCCTGGTCAGGGCGCAGACAAGAACAGTCCTCAGCTGGGGCCTGTGTGAGAGGCAACCGTTCAATGTTTCTCTCTCACGTCGATGTTTCTGTTCTTCTGCTCCCTTCTCTCTCAAGTCAATAAGGATGTTCTTGGATGAGGATAAAAAGAAGTGAAAAGCAGTTTTGTTGTCGTTAAGTGTCCCCACAAGGAAGATGACCCTACATCCTGGTTTTCCTACTTTTTGTCCCAGTGTTAAGTACGGTCAGTGTACCCTTTCACTCTCAGAAGCATCTCATTTGGATGATAAATTATATGGTCACTGTATCTGTGAAGACTGCTTAATTTTCAGCATGTAAGTAGTTTATCACAAGTCATCTCTTTTTTTAAATTTGCATTGACAATCCTCTTTATTTTACTCTATATTATTTACTAGACATTTTGTTCCAAAAGTGGAAAGTTACTATTCAAAATGTAAAAAACATACCCCTGCTGTGAAATCCTATTTTGTTTTTCCTAAATTATGTATGTGTTAGTTGTACTTTACATATTCTGAAAGTATATTTTAATCATTAATGAAATGCCAACATTAAATATCTTGATTTCTAAATGATCATATGCCTTTGATTTACTCTTCTCCAAAGGGAGAATAATGTATAATGAAGCAAAAAGGCAGGTAGTATTTGAGATAGAAATAAAAAAAAGACTGAGGTGAATCTTTGATGTTTACCAACATGATGACATCTGTTAACACGTGAAGAATATATTCTTAGTGTATTTCAATATAACTGTAATCTACCCCACATCATAAAAGCTTTTGTCAAGCTTAAACAATTGCAGCATTAGCCCTGGCCAGGTGGCTCAGTTGGTTGGAGCATCATCCCTCGGACCAAAAAAGTTGCACATTTGATTCCCAGTCAGGGTACATACCAAGGTTGCAGTTTGATCCCTGGTCTGAGTGAGTGTGGGGGGCAGCCAATCGATGTTTCTCTCTCACACCAATGTATCTCTCTCTCTCTCTCTCCCTTCCTCTTTCTGGAAAATCGGTGAACATATCCTCAGGTGAGGATTAAGGTTAAAAAAAAAAAAGAATTGCAGCATTACTTCATCTTCTACATATGCTTCTGGTACAGTGAGTGCCTCCTTTAGAACTTCTTGCTCTCTGGAGTGGGAAGAGGGCAGCTTTCCCTTTTATGGTGTCTTCCTCCACCCACGGCACTATTTAGCACAGAGGAGACACTTCTAGGTCTGTCTTTGCCTTTAGCCCTCATGGTCCCAATGGACTAAAAATTGAAGCAATACCTGTAACAGAGGCAATGCGCCTGCCAGTGTCCTGACTTGGGGAAAATTTCAACTGCTTCATCACAATGCAATCTTGGTAAAATGGGCAAAGGTTTTCTTTCTAAGACTCTTTTATTCAAGTATTCACTGAAGTACTAAATGTCCATACTATGTGCTAGGCACTCTGAATGATATGGATATTTACAAAACCAGCCCAGTCCATGCAGGTTGGGGCTTATATCCCACAGGGAAGAAACAATCCATGAGGCAAAGTCATTGCCTTTCTTTAAAAAAAAAAAATCTTTATTTTTTTCCATTACCATTTAGTCCCCTTATACCTGCCTCACCCCAGCATTCACTGCACTGTTGTCCATGTCTATGAGTCCTTTTTACCTTTTGGCACAATCTCTCCACCCCAAACCTACCCTCTTTAGCTGTCATCCTGCTCTCCATTCATGAGTCTGTCCCCATTTTCCTTGTTGGTCCAGTTTGTTCATTAGACTCCACATATGAGTGAAGTCATATGGTATTTGTCTTTCTCTGACTGGCTTATTTCACTTAGCAAAATGTTCTCCAGGTCCATGTATGCTGTCACAAAGGGTAAACTTTTCTTATTTTTTACAGCCAAGTAGTATTCCATTGTGTAAATATCCCATAGTTGTTTTGTCCACTTATCTACTGATGGACATCTGGGCTGCTTCCACATCATGGTGATTGTAAATAATGCTACAATGAACATAGGGGTGCTATATGCCTTCAAATTAGTATTTTGGGTTCCTTCCAGTATACTCCCAGGAGTGGGATCGCTGGGTCAAAAGGCAGATTTATTTTTAATTTTTTGAGGTATCTCCATACCACTTTCCACAGTGGCTGCATCAGTCTGCATTCCCACCAACAGTGCAAAGGGTTCCCTTTTCTCCACTTCCTCTCCAGCGTTTGTTGTTTTGGATTTATTGATGCTAGCCATTTGAGAGTTGTGAGATACTATTTCATTGTGGTTTTAATTTGCATTTCTCTGACGATTAGACATATTGAGCATATTTTCATATTTCTATTGGCCATCTGTATGTCCTCCTGGGAAAAGTGTCTGTTCAGGTCCTTTGCCCATTTTTTAATTGTGTTGTTTATTGGTGTTGAGTTTTATAAGTTCTTTATAAATTTTGGATGTTAATCTCTTATCAGATATGCTGACAAATATGTTCTCCCATTCTCTGCATTGTCTTTTTATTTTGTTGATGATTTCCTTTGCTGTACAAAAAAATTAGTTTAATAGAGTCCCATTCGTTATTTGTTCTTTTGTTTCCCTTGCCTAGGGAGATATACCTGATAAAAAATTGCTACGATAAATGTCTGAGATTTGCTGCTTGTGTTTTCTTCTGGGATTTTTATGGTTTGGGGTCTTACATTTAAGTTTTTGATCCATTTTGAATTTAGTTTTGTGTGTGGTATAAGGAAGTGGTCTAGTGTCATTTTTCTGCACATATCTGTCTAATTTTCCCAACACCACTTATTGAATAAACTATCTTTAGCTCATTGTATGTGCTCACTTCCTCTGTCAAATATTAATCAATCATAAAGCTATGGGTTTATTTCTGGGCTCTCTGTTCTGTTCCATTGATCTGTTTGTCTGTTTGTAGGTCAGTACCAGGTGTTTCTATTACTTTGGCCTTATAGTATAGTTTGATATTAGGTAGCATGATTCCTCCAACTTTGTTTTTCTCAGGATCACTGTCACTATGCAAGGCCTTTTGTGGTTCCATATAAATATTTGAGATATTTGTTCTAGTTCTGTGAGATATGTCATTGGAATCTTGACAGGAATTGCATTGAATCTATAGATTGTCTTGAGTAGTATGAACATTTTTATGATGTAAATGCTTCCCTTCCACTTATTTGTATTTTCCTCAATTTCTTTCTTCAGTGTCTTATAATTTTCTGCATACAAGTCTTTAGGTTAGGTTTATTCCTTGGTATTTTATTCTTTTTGAAGCAATTGTAAATGGGATTGTTTTCTTAATTTCCCTTTCTGTTTATTCATTATTGGCATATAAAATGCAACTGATTTCTGGATATTAAGTTTGTATCCTGCTACTTCGCTAAATTCATTTAGCAGTTCTAGTTTCTTGGTGAACTCTTTGGGGTTCTCTATGTACAGTATCATGTCATCTGCAAACAAAGAAGTTTTACTATTTCCTTTCCAATTTGAATGCCTTTTATTTCTTCTTCTTATCTGGTTGCTGTGGCTAGGACTTCCACTACTATGTTGAATAAAAAAGGTGAAAGGTCTTGTTCCCGATCTTAAGGGAAACACTTGTAGTTTTTGCCCTTTGAGTATGATGCTGGCAATAGGTTTGTCATATATGACCTTTATTATGTTTAGGTATGTTCTATCTATTCCCATTTTGCTGTAAGTTTTCATCATAAATTGGTACTGGATTTTATCAAGTGCTTTTTCTGAATCTATTGATAAGATCATGTGGTTTTTATCTTTCACTTTTTATGTGGTGAGTCACATTTATTGATTCGCAAATGTACCAAACTTGCATTCCTGGAATAAATCCCACTTGATCATGGTGTATGATCTTTTTGATGCATTGCTGTATTAGGTTTGCTAATATTTTGCTGAGGGTTTTAGCATGTATGTTCAGCAGGAATATTGGCCTATAATTTTTTTCTTTGTAGTGTCTTTATCTGGCTTTGGAATTAGGATACTGCTAGCCTCATAAAATGAGTTTGAGAGCCTTCCCTCCTCTTGAATTTTATGAAATAGTTTGAGAAGGAGAGGTGTTAATTTTTCTCAGAATGTTTGGTAAAATTCACCTGTGAGGCCATCCAGTCTAGGGCTTTTGTTTGTTGGGAGTTTTTTTTTAATTACTGCTTCAATTTCACTACGTGTAATCTGTCTATTCATATTCTTTGTTTCTTCCTGATTTAGTTTTAGAATATTGTATGTTTCTAGGAATTTATCCATCTTGTCATGGCTGTCCAGTTTGTTGGCATATAGTTGTTCATAATATTTTCTCACAATCCTTTGTATTTCTTTGGTGTCAGTTGTTATTTCTCCTGTTTTATTTCTGATTTTATCTATTTGGGTCCTTTCTCTCTCTTTTTTCTTCTTGTTAAGTCTGGTTAAAGTTTGTCAATCTTGTTTATCTTTTCAAAGAACAAGCTCTTGGATTCATTGAGGTTTTGCCTTTTTTTTAGACTGTATTTCATTTATTTCTGCTCTGATCTTTATTATTTCCGTTCTTCTACTCACTTTGGGCTTTGTTTATTGTTCTTTTTTAAGTTCCTTTAAATGTAAAGTTAGAGTATTTACTTGAGCTTTTTCTTGTTTTGAGATAGGCCTATAATGCTATGAATTTCATCTTAGGATTGTTTTCCCAGGATCCCACAGATTTTGGATTTTTGTGTCATCATTTTCATTTGTTTCAAGGTATCTTTTGATTTCTTCTTTAATATCTTTGTTGACCCATTCATTGTTTAATAATGTATTTATTATTCAGCTTCCAAGTCTGCATGTTTTTCAGTGTTCTTGTGATGTCTAGTTTCATAGCATTGTGGTCTGAGAAGATGCTTGATATGATTCCAATCTTCTTAAATTTATTGAGACTTGGTTTGTGTCTTAATATGTGCACCTGAAAAGTATGTATATATTCTACTGCTCTGGGGTGAAATGCTCTGAAGATACCAATTAAGTCCATCTGATCTAGTGTGTCATTTAAGGCCTCTGTCTCCTTGTTGATTTTCTGTCTAGAAGATCTATCCATTAAATTCAATGGCATGTTAAAATTCCCACCTATGCGTGTATTTCTGTCGATCTTTCCTATGATGTCTGTCAAGATTTGCTTCACATATTTAGGTGCTCCTATGTTGGGTGTGTAAATATTTACTAGGGTTATATCCTCTTGTTGGATTGTTCCATTTATCATTATGTAGTGTCCTTCTTTGTCTCTTACTATGGCCTTGGTTTTAAAGTCTATTTCTTCAGACACAAGTACTGCTAACCCAGCTTATTTTTTCCTTTCCATTTGCATGAAATATTTTTCCATCACTTTACTTTTAGTTTGTGTGTATTTTTCTATATGAGATGGGTCTCTTGGAGGCAGGATTTATATGGGTCTTGTTTTCTCATCCATTCAGCTACCTTATGTCTTTTAGTTGGTGCTTTAAGGCATTTACATTTAAGGTGATTATTGATAAACATGTATGTAGTGCCATTTTATTGTTAGACTGTTTTCCTCTATTTTTTTTCTTTCCCTTTTCCTCCTTCTTCTTAAAGCAAGCCCTTTAACATCTGTTGCAGTACTGGTTTGGTGCTAACAAAATCCTTTACCTTTTCTTTTGTCTTGGAAGTTCCTTCTTTTTCCTTTGATTTTAAATGATAGCCCTACTGGGTTAAGTAGCCTTGGTTGTAGGTCCTTGCTTTTCATCACCTTGAATACTTCATACCACTCCCTTCTGGCCTGAAATGTTTCTGTTAAGTAATCAGATGACAGTCTAATTGGTGCTCCCCTGTAGGTAACTACCTGCTTTTCTCCTGTGGCTTTTAGGATTTTCTCCTTGTCTTTAAGCCTGTCATTTTAATTATGATGTGTCTCAGTGTAAGCCTCTTTTGGTCCAACTTGTTTGGAACTCTCTGAGCTTCCTGGACTTGTGTGTCTTTTTCCTTCACCAGATTAGGAAAGTTTTTGGCCATTATTTCTTCACATAGTTTCTAGATCCCTCGTTCACTCTCTTCTCCTTCTGGTATTCCCATGATGCGGATGCTGTCATGCTCCATGTTGTCCAAATTGTTTCTTAAGCTCTCTTCATTTATGTTTTTTTTCTCTTTGCTGCTCTGCCTGGGTGGGTTTTTTTCTACCTTGTATTCCAAATCACTGACTAATCCTCTGCTCATCTAACCTACTGTTTATTCCTTCCAGTGTATTCTTTATTTTAGTTATTACATTCTTGCATTCTTTATTTCTTTCTGGTTCTTTTTTATGGTTTCTATGTCTTTTTCATGCTATTCAGTATCCTTATAATCATTACTCTAAACTCTCTATAAGATAAATTGCTTGCTTACATTTCATCTAGTTCTTCTTCTGGAGAATTCTCTTATTCTTTCATTTGGGGTCTTTGTCTTCTCATTTTGGCAGCTTCATTGTATTGTCCACATTAGTTGACAAACTAATCAGTTGTTAAACTGATCAAGCTGTAATCAGCAGCTTGGCTTAAGCTCCACAGGGTGGGACAGAGAATTTCCTGTGGGCAGGGCTATTGTTTCCCCTCAGCCTGATGCCACTTGGAGGGCCTGCTCTGCCTGAGAGAGATGGCTCCTGCAGTTTGGGGAATGACTCAGCACAGGGATCCTGGGGGCTGTTCTTTCAGTTCTCTCCCCAGAGCCACCAGCCCCAAACTCTCCTCAAGTGTGTTTAGTCCACTCTGCCCTCCCTCTGCCAGAGCTCAGGGTAAGTGGCTGCAAACAAAATTTGTGCATTGGCTTTTTCAGAGGCTCTCTGCATCGCTAGCCATCTCTCCCTGGTAGAGAAAAACCCTGCTGCTTTTTACAGCTGGATGTTATCTAAGTTCCTTTCTAGCTCTGATGCTATAGGCTGGGGAGCCCCACTTGAGGTTTAGACCCCAGACTTCTCAGGGGGAATGTCTTGACTGCTGAAATCTCTCCCTGAAACTTCAGCTGCCATTCATGTGAGCCCAGCCAGTCCTCTCGTGCCCCTCCACACTCTCTATACCAGTCATGCTGTGGTAAAGTGTTTTCTTCTGTCTGTCCTTGGTTATACGTCTTCTCTCTAGCTAGTGTTCAGTTGGTTATTCAGGAGGATTTCACTACAATGTAGCTGGAATTCCAGATTGGTCCTGGGAGGAGGTTAGTGTAGCTTCCACTTACTTCTCTACCATCGCGGATCTCCAGACCATTGCCTTTCAAGAAGCTTACATTTTAATGGCGTAGGAAGTGAAGTTAGGAGATGAAAAGAAACAAGAAAAAAAAGAAGAAGAAGAAAAGCACTTACACAGATATTAAGTGCTGTGTAGAGAGGTAAAATGGGATAATGTGATAGACAGCAATTTGGTAGTCACTTTATACAGGGCAAGTCTCTCCCAAAAGGGAACACTGACACTGCCATTTGAATCACAGGTAGGGAGCCAGTATGGGAGAATCAGCTTGCTACTGATCAGTTGCTTCTGTAGAAAAATTCCCCAGTGGCTAATATCTCTACTCTTTTCCTCGTGTTCATGTTGCCCCAACCACACTCCCAGCCACCTTTCTCTTCCTCAGCCAGAATTTGCTGTAGCTTTAGGGGACAAGTGTGTATCTTCTCCTCTCATCCTTGGGCTTATTATTAACTTCTGAGTCTCCTAATCTTTGTTAAGTTGCTGCTTTTTAAATGAATATGTTGTGCTTCTTGGTGTGGGTTAAGGAGAAGGAAAAGCCCCTCATAATGCCATTGAGAGGGAAGAGGAGAAGAGAAACACAAAGAAAGAAAGGCAGATGAATTCTCAGTAATGCTGAAGCCAGATGGAATGTCATAATTCTGGACAATTCTAAACATCCAATTTTCTCTTGCTTTAATATCTTCCTTTCCCCTTATCTCCCAATAACCCCCCCTCCCTTTATTTTACATAGAAGCAATGGAGGAGACACAGTTGAAGTACAGTTTTGGGGTATATGTGTGTGCTTATCCTTTTTAAATTAGAAATTTTTTCTTACAAATAAGAAGTATATTTGATGATATAAGAAGGCTTATGAGTTTTAGCATGTGGCTCTCAGGTACCATGGGTTGCTGTTTGGCCCTGCTGGTACAATAAGAGAGTGTTCTCAACTTCTTTTCTTATACTTTCAGCCATTCTCTCTTTGACATAGAGGCAGCACATGACTATGACATAGGACAGAGTTTTCATAAATAAATTTTAGCAACTGAAATGAAATACACTACAGAAGCCCAAAATGAAAAACAGGTGAAAGCAAGTCTCCCATTAGGACAGAGATTGAAGGTCATGTCTGAAACAGCCTACACATGCAGAGTGAAAATCCAAGGCTGGGGGTGGGGGGTGGTTCTCTCTCCCACGCCTGGGTGATCTGGATCCCAGCCTAGCCTTGAGAAGCCAGGACCTCAGGACTGAACCAACTTTCCCGTCTCAGCCATAGGCTGCCAACCTAGGCTAATAGAACCACAACTCCCTCAAAGCCCCCTACACCCTTAATGACTTTGTAACAAGGACTTTTTTCTTAGAGGTTGCTAATAGAAGCAGTACTACATGCAATACTTAACTTGTTTCTTTCCAATTATTTTATCATAAATGTCTCGGTTTAGTTCAAGTTTATGTTCTTTTTGTGATCACTAAGTATAAAATATTGTGCTGTGAACATTATTAGATTTTATAACACCAAAGATTGCTGAATTGTGCTGTGGTTTATCTCTGTATAAAGTAATAATACCGATTATAAGAGGTGATGTTTTAACGGGCAATGTTATCCACTTGGCAGACACTATCGATTTAAAATAAAACAAGTGATTAAAAACAATTTATGGAGCTCTCTTGGGTAAAAGCATGAAACCAATATAAAATAATTGGATTCTGATTCAGGGAGTGGATTGTGTATTACTTTCTTGGATGCCACACTTAAGGCAATTTTATACAGAACTATAACAAAGGTTTGATAGAATGTTATTATGTCTCTTTCCCACTGCTAAGATTACACCATTAAATTCCAATTAATGTTTCATGTTAGGACTCTCTTAGTCATTTTGCTAATTTCACTTTTCAACCTACTCTGCATCTGTTTATCTGGAATTTCTACGAGTTTTCTGAAGATGCATCTCCTTTAAGCTTACGTTCAGGAGCACAACTTATTATCTAATTTTTATAATTAGGGTTTAGCAATAAATTAAGAATTTATTCTAAAATGGTTTGTTTTTGTTTGGGATAGTAAAAAGATTCTGGCCTAGGGTTTTGAGGGGGCGAAAAAAACCTAAACTAAGCAAATGTTGGAGAAACAGCACTTACCTGAGATCCTTGGTTCAAAAATTCAAGCAAAACAAAATGCTGTTTCTAACCACACAGGCATGCCTAAAAGTAGTGACTCTGTCAGAGCACAGGAAGGAAATCATGAAGAGTCAAACAGTGGAACCCAAGAGTGAGATACGGAAGTTAATAAACCTCACTGTTTTTTTTTCTGTTTACATCCTGCTTGAGAATTTTATTAGGAGTATGAGAGAAAGAATATAACAGTAAAATTTTTAAATAGTATTTTTATTTTTAAGCTACACAGTAATTTATTTTTAAAAGTGTTTTAAAAAGTCAAAGTGATACCTATGTAAATGGAGTGAAAACTGACAGTCCTGCACACCTGAGCGTCCCATGTCCCATGCCCATCATAATAATAATTCTCAATAAATTAGTGTTTTTCTTTCCAGTTTTTTTAATGGTTAAAAATGTGGCATTGCTCTACGGCTTTCTATTTTCACCTAAAAATATGTGTTGGAAATCTTCACATGTTGTTATAAATAGCTTTATCTTATTCTTTTAATAGTTGCACAATATTCCATAGAAAAAACTTATTATATTTACCTATTTTGGACATTTCGGTTGTTTCCAATCTTTCGTTATTGTACCTACACCTCTAATAATTGCTCTTATATACATCTTCACACCATAAGTCAATGTGGGGGGAGGGATAAATGCCTGAATGTATCAATCAAGAAGGGGAATGTGAGGTACCTGAGTGGAGAGGCAGGAAACGGCAGGAGACTTGTGTAGCAAAGAGAACACAAAGAAACGGGACTAGAAGACCCGTGAAGCATACACTTTTAGGTAACACAGTACTGCTCTTGTTTACCTAGTAAATAGCACCAACTCTACCTAAATTCCTATCATACTCCTGCTCCTTTGTTTGAGTGTTCAGAATTTCATAGCAAACACAAAAATATATTCAATGGAGACTGGCTGACATGATGCTTATTCCAGACCTCTTCCTACCTGGATTTAAACAAAATTCAGTACTCATTTTCTTTTGGGATTCAATGTAGGTGATTTATTTTCTTAGTTGGTGAAATTGAAAATCACTTACACGTTTTTAAGCGAGGAGATTAGGACCTTAAAAAGCAGCCAGCTGCCTAATATTCACAAGTTCATTTTTCCTTTTTTAGTATTCATTACACATTCCATTTAATGTACTGCTTTGGAGATTCCATTTAATTGAATAGAGGCAGCATATTCAGAACCCTGTGAGGGATGGGAAGGAGCTTGCTAAAGCCCAGAGTAATGCAGAAAAGCAATTATAATGCAAAAAAAATTGCTTTGGAAATATAATAGATGAGAGAGTCAATCTATCCTCATGACTTTAATGAAATGATTTCTAAAAGCACTCTTTAAAACTCTTATTTTTCCATTTTGTTTCTTTTGTTTTACTAAGCAATGGAAATCCTCATTTAGCAAAAAAATTTGCAGAAAAGTATGAAAAATTACAAATATAAATAATGGTGCAATAGGTGGGCTAATCTTTCTTTTATTTTCCATTGAAGAGCCTGAAATAAGGTCAAACAATCGGGAGTTTGAATTTTGAATCTACCACATGCTAAGTATGTGACCTTGAACAATCACAGGAGTTTGATATTCTCTCTCTTTGTCCTATTTTCTGGGACAGGATACTGATTTGGCGTACCTTGCTGAAGGAGATCTGACTGAGTTGACTGCTCTCTCCTTCCTGAAACACTTTTTTCACTTCACTCCAAGAACACCACAAGTCCATGACTTCTTTCTCTGACCACTCATTCTCAGCCTCCTCTTCTGGTTTCTCATAGCCCCTCTGTCACGTGAACATCGGAGGCCCCATAGACCAGGCCTTAGTTTCTCCTTTAGTGATCTCGTCTATTCTTGGGGCTTTAAGCACTATCGGTGTGTCATGAAACAGATCATCCTGGCCTCTACCATGAAATCCAGACTCTTACATTCAACTCGCCATCTGACATACCCATGTGCACATCCTTATGCCTATAAGACCCTATATGAGATGATCTCTCAAGCCTTCTTCACTCACAGATAATCTCCATGTCAGTCAATAGTATTGCTATTTTTCCAGTTGCCCACAAATCTAGATGTCATCCTCGACCTTTAAGGCTATCACTTGTCATGTCTACACTATTAGGAAATCTATCTTCAAAATATACCTAGAAACTAAATTACTTTTTACTGCCTCAACTCAGCCACCCTAGTTCAAACCCCCAGCATCTCTTGCCTAGGTTATTGCAAAAGTCTCCTAAGGTCCATCTTCAATAGGGTAACCAGATGGAACTAGATGATTCCGCTAAAACAACACCTATCCAAAACTTGCCAATGGCGTCTATCCCACAAATAATAGTAGTTCAAGTCACTACAGGAATCTATGAAGCCCTATCTGATTTATCTCTATACCACTGGCCACACAGTAAGCACCTCAAGGATTTTTTTTGCTGCATTTTTCCTGAGACAGCTGCATTGCCCAGTAGTACATTACCTTAAGCCTTTCCTGGTCACTCTATCTAAAATTGCAAACCTCACACCCACACTTCCTAATCTGCTCTTCTGCCATATATTTTATACACACATCAAGTTCATTGTTGCCTGCTATAAGATAAGATCCAGGAGGGCGGGAATTTTGTCTCCTTTTGTTCCCATAAATCTGTAATGCTTAGAATAGTGCCTGGTACATAGTGCTCAATGAACGTTTTTAAAAATGAATGAATAATAGATAATGACCCAATCTATTAATTCAAATCTGCTTCCAAAGAGAAGTAAAACAGTACTATACAAAGGCATCAAAGAACTTTGAGACCTCAGT
>PVKM010014044.1:0-29516 GCA_004027735.1 Carollia perspicillata
AAAAAAAAACTCCTAGCTCACAAAAGCCTTGAAACAGAGGGCTTCACACATGAATTTTACCAAATATTTAGAGAAGAGCTAATTACTATCCTTCTCAAACTATTCCAAAAAATTCAAGAAGGAAGACTCCAAAACTCTTTTTTATGAGACCAGTATTATCTTAATTCCAAAACCAAGAAAAGACACAACAAAGAGAAGACCACAAGCCAATATTGCTGAAGAACATAGATGCTAAAATCCTTAACAAAATATTGGCAAACTGGATCCACCAACACATAAAAAAGATCACATACCCTGGTTAAGTGGGATTCATCACAGGGATGTGGGAAGGTACAATATTTGGAAATAAATAAATGTAATACACCACGTAAAGAAAATGAAAGACAAAAAAATCACATGATTATATAGATAGATGCTCAAAAAAAAGCATTTGATAATGCACAGCATCCATTTATGATAAAAACACTCAGAAAAGTGGAAATACAGGAAGCATACCTCAACATACTAAAGGCTATATACAAGAAACCTACAGTCAATATTACACTCAATGGACAAACAATAAAAGCTTCCCCCCTAAGGTCAGGAACAAAACAAGGTTGTCCACTTTCACCACTTTTAGTCTACATACTATTGGAAGTCCTAGTCACAGTAATCAGACAAGAAAAAGAAATAAAATGCATCCCAATTGGAAATGAAGAAGTAAAATCGTCATTGATTACAGATGATATGATAGTATACATAGAAATCCCTATAGGCTCCACCATAAAACTACTTGACCTAATAAATAAATTTCTCAGAACAGCAGAATACAGAGTCAATATTCAGATATCGAAGGCATTTTTGTATACCAGCAATGAAATATAAATTATTTCATTAAAAATGTAGAGAGATGAGGTGGGAGCAGAGCCCAGTTCTCCATGTGCCCAGCTGGAACACCTAGCCAACCATCTGAGGAACACAGTAAAAAGCCAATAGAATCCCAGCTTCTATGAAGAGTTTGAAGGCCAAAAATTGCAGGGAACATTGAAAGCCAGATAGGAGATTGCAGTGGGACAGTAAGGTCCCTGGGATCAGCACAGGTACTAAGACTGCTGCAGCCCCTGGCCCAGTACCTGCCACAGGATATGGGGAGGAGAGTTAGATGACCAGCTCCCTCCCCTACCAGAACAGGGAAGGCAGCCCACCACCAGGAGAGACCTGGATGCTAGAAGTTGCTGGCGGGAATGGAGATGAAGTGTGAGACACACAGAGGTGGTACACATCCACTGGGACTGTGGGCACCAGCACCAGAGAAACTGAGGTGCCAGGTGACAACTGCAGAAGGGAGGAGTTGGGCCATGTCAGACTCTGACTCTGATAATTTCCACACTGGTTGGAAAGGTGGGCTGTGTGAAAAACTGTGTGCTTGTTAAGAATGTCACACAGTTGCTTTGTAAGGGACTCTCAAGCAGTGGCTGGCTCACCCTGAGGGTGATTTGAGCTGCACACACCCAGAGACTGAGTGGCTAAGTAGATCCACTCACCCAAACTTGTCTCATGCTGTGTGCCAGACACTGAGGGGCTGAGTGAAACACCACGCCCGAGATTGACTCACACTCTGCACCCAGTTGCTGATCAGGTGACTGATTTGAGCCTAGCAGCTCACGGAGGACCTGGGCTGGTAAACTGTGGATATTGCTGCCCAGACTTGGTCCCCATCCTTGCAAGACCATAGGAAGGGAGAAAATCAAAGCCCAGCCCTGCCTCTTCCTGTGGCATCTAGGAAGACAAGCAGAACTCACTGAACAGGTTTAAAATCAGCAGGAGGCTTATTATTATTTTTCTTTTTTGTTATTCTCTCTTTTTTCTTTGTTTTCTTCCCCCAAGTGAGACAATAAGACATGGAGTTGTGAGGGGTTCAGAGACAGATCAAAAGGGGGAACACAAGGCTAACTCCCAAAACTGAGAAACTGGGACCAATATCGTTTTGCTATCCCATAGAGCTGGCATTTTATTGTTTATGTGTATTAATATTATTTTTTTCATTATTTTTACCATTTTTATTTTATTAGTATTTTTTTGTTTCTCTTCCTTATGTTTAGTTTTCCTCATTTTATTTCTCTGTTTAATTGCATTGTTTGACTGGTTTTCCTTATTCCCTCAATTGTATTTTGATTTTCTTTCTTTCACTTCACCTGTGTTACAAAAACACACAGCTCTTGATTGAACACTTTCTATTCTGGTTACCAAATCATATATTTCTTGTCATATTATTGTTGTTCCAGTACTATTGTAAATAACTGTTGTTCCACACACTCATACATACTATACAGCAACCCTCTCTGATCTTAGCCCACTTCACTTTAATCCTGAGCATTATTATTGTTGTGGTTAACTCTATTATTTCTCATACTACACCCATTTTCTGTCCTTTACTCTCACTATAGCTCATCATCTAAAACTTGCACAAGTGCTCTATTTTCTGAATTCAACTCACAAGCATCCTCCCCTCTAACAAGAGTCTTATCTCTCTTTCACCTTTTATAAAAAGTGGCTAGTTGGGTGAAATATCACATTTAATGCTATACTTATCTAAAGACTCTACTATCTCTTCTCTACTTGCTTATACTTTAAATCCCATAAAATACTCTGCACCTGTCTTAATCCATTTTACCTACCCCCTGCCCTAATCACATACAAGAATAGGTGGGAGCTGCAAACATCAGTATACTTGCTGGAGGAGAAAAACCAACAGCAAAGGAACCACCAAAAGGTAAAAACACAAGTACAACAAAAGAACCCACACAAACAGAAGAAAGGCCAAACCTAGAGCGTCCTGACGAAGAGATCAAAAAGACAACACCAATGACCCCATAGAATTCCTACCATAGAAGTTCACCCTACAAAGACAGCTAGCAAAGTTAAACATCAGGAAGTGCAGAAACAAACAAAAAGAGCCACCTAAAATGGGGAGACAAAAAAAGAACATGCAGTCAAAAGGAATGAAAGACTCCCCACTAAACGAGCTAAACAAAATGAAGGTAACCAAACTATCGAATATAGGACTAAAAATACACTGGTTATAAGATGTTCATTGAGCTTACAGACAATTACAAAGAAGTGAGTGAGAACTACATCAGCATGAAAAAGGAAATAGAAACCATAAACAAAAACCAGGAAGAAATAAACAATAAAATCTCAGAAATAAAAATACATTAGGAGGAATTATAAGCAGGCTGAATGAAGCAGAGGATCAGATCAGCAAGCTGGAGGATGAGATAGAAAAAAGTGCCCAGACAGAGCAAGAAAAGGAAAAGAGATTCAGAAAAAATGAAGAGGTGGTAAGGGAGCTGCAAGACAATATGAAACGTAATACTATTCACATGATAAAGATACCAGAAGGAGAAGAAGAGAAAGGGGCAGAAAACCTGTTTGAAAAAGTAATGATGAAAAACTTTCCTAATTTGATGAGAAAAAAAGTTATACAAATCCAGGAAACACAAGGGTCTCAATCAAGAGGAACCCAAAGATGCCGCCTTCAAGATGCATCATAATTAAAATGGCAACATTTCAAGATAAAGAGAGAATCTTAAAGGCAGCAAGGGAGAAACAGGAAGTAACATACAAGGGAGCCCCAATAAGACTAGCAGTGAGCTTCTCAATGGAAGCACTCCAAGTTAGAACACAATAGCAAGAAATATTCCAAGTAATGAAAACCAGAGGCCTGCAACCAAGACTACTGTATCCAGCAAGGCTCTCAATTAAAATGGAAGGCTAAATAAGGAGCTACCCAGATAAAAGAAGCCTCCAAGAATACACCTCCACCAAACCAGCTCTGCAAGAGATGCTAAAGGGACTGCTTTAAGAAAAGGAATAAAAAGAGTGTGAGAGAAAGAGAAACACAGGTATGAAAAAATGGCAATGAATAAGCACCTATCAATAATAACCTTAAATGTAAATGGATTAAATGCTCCAATCAATAGACACAGAATAGCTGAATGGACAAGAAAGCATGACCCACACATATGTTGTCTACAAGAGACCCACCTGAGGACGAAAGACATAAACAGACTGAAAGTGAAAGGCTGGAAAAAATATTCTAAGCAAATGGACAGGAAAAGAAAAGCTGGAGTAGCAATACTCATATCAGACAAAATAGACTTCAAAAAAAAAAAAAAAGAAGAAAATGATACCCAGAAGGTCATTTCATAATACTCAAAGGGAGAATGCATGAAGAAGACATAAACATTGCAAATATATATGCACCCAACACAGGAACACCCAAATATATAAAAAAAAAATCTTGGAGGACTTCAAGAAAGATATTGACAGCAATACAATTATAGTATGGGATTTTAACATTCCACTGTCAAAAATGGATAGATCTTCCAAACAAAACATCAAGAAAGATACTGTAGCCCTGACGGGCATAGCTCAGTGGATTGAGCATGGGCCTGCAAACCAAAAGGCTGCTGGTTCGATTCCCAGTCTAGGGCACATGCCTGGGTTGCAGGCCAGGTCTTCAGTAAGGGGGCATGTGAGAAGCAACCACACATTGATGTTTGTCTCCCTCTCTTTCTCTCTCCCTTCCCCCTCTAAAATTAAATAAATAAAATCTTAAAAAAAGAAAGATACGGTAGCACTGAACAATGTCCTAAATCAAATGAACTTAACTGATACATATATAGAGAGAGCCTTCCATCCCAAAGGGGCAAAATACACATTCTTTTCAAATGCACATGGAACATTTTCAAAGATAGGCCACGTAATAGGACACACACAAAAAAAAGCCTCACTAAATTCAAGGAAATTGAAATCACATCAAGCACTTTCTCTGACCACAAGGGACTGAAACTAGAAACGAACCTCAAGAAAAAACCTCAAAAGCACTCAAACTCATGGAGATTGATTAGCATGCTATTAGACAATGAATGGGTCAAGAATGAGATCAAGGAAAAAATGAAAAAGTTTCTGGAAACAAATGAAAATGAACTCATAACAATCCAAAACTTATGGGACATAGCAAAGGCAGTCCTGAGATGGAAGTTCATAGTGATTCAGGCCTACCTAACAAAGATAAAAAACATTTCAAATAAACAATTTGACCCTACATCTACAAGAACTGGAGGAAAAACAACAAAGACAGCCCAGAGCTAGTAGAAGGAAGGAAATAACCAAGATCAGAGTAGAATTAAGCAACATAGAGACTAAAGCACAATTCTAATGATCAATAAATCCAGGAGCTCGTTCTTTGAAAAGATAAACAAAATTGATAAGCCTTTAAGCAGGTGCATCAACAAAAAAGAGAGAGGAGCTAAATAAACGCAAACATAAATAAACATAAACAAATATAAACATAAATAAATCAGAAATGAAAGAGAAGAGATTACAACTGATACTACAGAAATGCAAAGGATTGTAATAAATTACTATGAAGAACTACATGCCAAGAAACGTGAAAACCTAGGTGAAATGGATAAATTTCATCAAGAAAAATATATATCTAGAAATCAAAATTTCTAGAAAAATACAGTCTTCCAAAACTGAATGAAGAAGCAAATAACCTGAACAGACCAAAACAGCTGACAAAATTGAAGTAGTAATAAAAAAACTCCCAACACGCAAAAGCCCTGAAAACCAGACACTTTAACATAAGAATTCTACAAACCATTTAATGAAGAGCTAACCCCTATCCTTCACAGACTATTCAAAAAAAAAAAAAATCCAAGAAGACAGAAGATTCCCAAACTCTTTTTATGAAGGCAGTATCATCCTAATTCCAAAACCAGATTAAGACACAACAAAGAAAGAAAACTTCAGGCCAATATTGCTGATGAACATAGATGTGAAAATCCTCAACAAAATATTGACAAACCGCATCCAGCAATACATTAAAAGGATCATACACCATGACCATGTGGGATTCATTCCAGGGATGCAAGGATGGTACAATATCCACAAATCAATAAATGTAATACATCACATAAACTAAAGCAAAGACAAAAATCACATGATCATATTAATAGATGCAGACAAAGCATTTGGTAAGGTGCAGCACCCATTTATGACAAAAATACTCAGCAAAGGGGGAATAGAGGGAGCATTCCTCAACATAATAAAGGCCATATATGAGAGATCTACAGCCAACATCATACTCAATGGAAAAAACTAAAAACTGTCCCACTAAGATCAGAGAGAAGACAAGGCTGTTGACTTTCACCACTTCTATTCAACATATCATTGGAAGTCCTAGCCACAGCAAGCAGACAAGAAAAGGAAATAAAAGACATCCAAATTGGAAAAGAAAAAACAATACTGTCATTGTTTGCAGATGACATGGTAGTGTACTAGAAAATTCTTTAGACTCCACCCAAAAACTGCTTGGCCTAATAAATGAATTTGGCAAAACAGTGGGATACAGTGGATATTCAGAAATTGAAGGCATTTTTATAGAGCAACAGTGAAATATCAGAAACAAAAATCAGGGAAGAAATCCCATTTGCTATAGCAACAAGAAAAATAAAATACCTAGGAATAAACATAACCAAGAGGAAAAAGACCTGTACTCAGAAAACTACAGAACACCGAAGAAAGAAATTAAGAAAGACACAAATAAATGGAAACATGTACAGTGTTCATAGATCAGAAAAATCAACATCATCAAAATGTCCACACTACCCAAAGCAATTTATAGATTCAATGCAGTACCTATTAAAGTACCAATGCCATATTTTACAGATCTAGAACAAGCATTTTAAAAATGTATATGGAACCATAAACAACCCCAATACATGCAGCTATTTTGAGAAAGAAGAGCATAGTAGGAGGGATCATAATACCTGACATCAAACTGTATTACAAGGCCACAATAATCAAAACAACCTGGTATTGGCATAAGAACAGACACATGGACCAATGGAACAAAATAGAGAGCCCAGAAATAAACCCAAGTCTCTATGGTCAAATAATATTCAACAAAGTGGGCAGTGGCATAACATAGAGTAAAAATAGCCTCTTCAAGAAATGGTGTTGGGAGATCTGCACAGCTACATGCAAAAAAAATGAAACTTGAGCAACAACTTACACCATACACAAAAATAAATTTAAAGTGGATAAAAGACTTAACTATAAGTCATGACACCATAAAAGTCCTAGAGGATAATATAGGCAGGACCATCTCAGATATTCCATGGAACAATAGTTTCACTGATATGTCCCCTAGAGCAAGAGACATAAAGGGAATAATAAACAAATGAGATTTCATAAAAATAAAAAGCTTCTGCATAGCTAAAGAAAACAGAATTAAAATGAAAAAAGAACCAACCATATGGGAAAACAGATTTGCCAATGATACCTCAGGAAAGGGTTTGATCTCCAAAATATATAAAGAACTCACACGACTCCACTCTAAGAAGACAAGCAGCCCAATTAAAAATGGGCAAAGGACTTGAACAGACACTTCTCCAAGGAGGACATACAGAGGGTCCGGAGACATATAAAAACATGCTCAGCATCACTAGTGAACAGAGAGATGCAAATTAAAACTACAATGAGATACCACTTCACACCAGTCACACATCATAAACAAAGCAACAAACAAGTGTTGGAGAGAATGTGGAGAAAAGGGAACCCCAGTGTACTGTTGGCAGGAATGCAGACTGGTCAACCACTATGGAAACAGTATGGAATTTCCGCAGAAAACTAAAAATGGAACTGCCTTTTTATTCAGCAATTCTGCTGCTGGGATTATATCCTAAGAGTGCTGAAACACCAATCCAAAAGAACCCATGCACCCCAATATTCATAATAGCACAATTTACAATAGCCAAGTGCTGGAAGCAACGTAAGTGCCCATCAGTAAATGAATGGATCAAAAAACTATGATACATTTACACAATGGAATTCTATGCAGCAGAAAGAAAGAACGAGTTCCTGCCCTTTGTGACAGCATGGGTGGAACTGGGGAGCACTATACTAAGTGAAATAAGCCAGGCAGTGAAACAAAAATACCATATGATCTCAACTTTAACTGGAACCTAATCAACAAAACAAACAACCAAGCAAAATATAACTGGAGACATGGAATTAAAGATAAAACTGACAGTAAATAGAGGGGGGTGGAGAAAGGGATAATAGGGGAAAGAAAGGGAAGTCTCATCAAGGAAGAGAAAGCCAAATGTAGGAAGGATTGACGGTAGGAGGTGGTACTGGGTAGGGTGGGGGAAAGTGGTACAGAGAAAATGGAGACAACTGTACTTGAAGAACACCGAGAGAGAGAGAGAGAGACAGAGAGAGAGAGAGAGAGAGAAGAAGGCAGGCACATTTGTAATACAATCTAAAGTGTTTGTTAAAAATTATTAAATCTTTTAGTGCCTGAACAGCAATGCAATAATCTAAAAGGGTCTGATCAAATGGAATATCTCACTTAGTGCAGAAGCTGGATACATGACTGTTATTGTTCTTTAGTGTGTGAGAGAAGCATGAATTTTCCGTGAAAGTAAAAAACATGGCCATACACTTCTAAGACCAATAACTTCATAATGGCTTGCTGCCTTTCCAGATATCCCAAGGCTGCATCTCCAGTCCAAAAGTCTTTGTACTAAGGTAGCTTTTTCAAACACAGGTTAGTTCTCATACTCTGGAAAATTCATGTTTGCACTCAAGTATGGCCATTCTCACTGTACTATTAAGTCTTCTATGGAGCCACTGAGATAGCTTAGGGGAAAGGTGGAAAGTTAGGACTAGATGTTTTATTACCCAACACAGAGAAACATAGGTGCTGCTGGTGAGGGTTCCATAGTGTAGGACTTAAGGTAGTTGCTTCTTGAAGATAACAAATGAGGAACTAGGAGCCAGAGCCCCAGCAGCACAAGAGGAAATGTCTACCCTGGAAGAGTTCCAGGGTAGCTATGTAGAGAATGGTAACCTGATCCTGTGTTGTGACTGGTGACTTGTTGAAAGACCCAGCTCAGTTCTGAGGTTCAACACTAACTGCCTTGGCTCACATGCTGCGAGTGCGAGGCATTTTCTGCGGTTCATTCTAAATGTTAAGGCTAAGTTCTACTTTCAGGGAGTGAGGAACACATTATCAAAGAGGTAACTCTTGTAGGGCAAAAACTGTCTCAAGATATTGTAGGCCCTACTTTCTACTTTGTTCAATTATTTGTCATCATTCCTTTTTGTCTCAGAGATTCATTGATAGAATTTTATTAATTTAAGTGTAATCAGACCTCAGTTGTCAGAGGACAAAGCAATAAAGTATTAAGTTTTAAAATACTCATCAAACGAGACAATAGACGAGAGATATAGGCCAACAAAATGCTAACCCTTCCACTTGGCCAAAGTTTGGTCTCCTTCAAATTTGAATTAGTGATGCTTTTTAAAGAAGTTTTCCTCAATTACTTCCACCCATTTTTGTTCTCCTTTAAACTATTGTGTCATGATATGCAGTCACAACAAATGGTTTACCAAGAATCTGCACTTGTTGAGATACTGTTCCACGAGCATCTAATGTTTGTCCTTAGAATGCAGTCAAAGACTATACCTTGCATTTCATCTGTTTATTTCCATCCCAAGGTTTGAATACTCTGGATATAGGAGGAGCTTAAAGTTGTTGGCTAAAATGCAATTTTAAGGAAATGCTTCATATTTCATACCAAGTAATATTTTTCAAAATTGTGTATGTAACTCAGAGATTCTGTTAGATGAGTGCAGATGTTATCGTGCTATAACCGTTGAGAGTCCCTGGGTCACACTGGCAGCCAAAAGTACGCTGACACCAAACAAGATGAAAAATCCTATCAGATCTTTGACATCATT
The DNA here is from genome assembly GCA_004027735.1 of Carollia perspicillata. Lineage (NCBI taxonomy): Eukaryota > Metazoa > Chordata > Mammalia > Chiroptera > Phyllostomidae > Carollia > Carollia perspicillata. The sequence continues at coordinate 9,799 of PVKM010014044.1, forward strand.
ATCCTTAATCACTGAGGTGAGGGTAGCATCCAGGAAAGAGTTTAAAATTAATTGTCCATTCAAAGCAAAGTAGAGCGCTGCATTAATAATAGCCAGAGCTCCTGGGAGGGCAGTCAGGTACTTGCCAAATATCTCCACAACCACAGGAAGATCAATGTTTAGAAAGTTAAAATGTATGATAAAACTGGTGATGCTAACTGCATAACGAAGCTGCAGTGGATGTCCTATGTACAACATAGTGATTTAAAGTGGGTATTTCACTTTTATTGAGGTAGTGTGAGTTTACAAAGTAGGTTTTGGGAAGAAACTTGAACTTGAGGTATTTTTTAGTCTTTATTGGTTCTAAAGACTTGGGTAGCCTCAACTGCTTTCCAGGCAGGTACATATGTATTTAAATGTTTACTAAAATTATGTCTGTAGGAAAAGCACACATCTGTGAGGCTTTGATTATTCCAGCATTCTGTCAAACCATCTAGCCATTTGTATACTCTAATTGAGAAGTTTAACTGCTATAAAGTTGATGCACTTATGCAGTATCCAATTTGGGGTTCATAGGCAATAGTATCTAGACATTCATTCCAATATCAGGACAATCCTATATATGGATAAAAAGTTCTCCCACAAAAAAAAAAAAAGCCTCTGGATCCAATGGCAGGTGAGTCCTCAGCTATTCAGCAATAAACAACCTGACTCCTGAGTAATGAAAGGGTGAGAGAATCACAAGGAGGAGAATAATGGCTAAATACTCAGAACTGCAAGGACAAAATTATACCAAATATGTGCTCAAAACATTCTTAGCTTCGGGACTGGTGATACTAGTTATAAATTAGTGGTGAACAGATCAACAAATAGTCAAGGATAAATAATGAAGAGAAAAATCCCAAAGCCTTAAATTGAATTTGCTCCCTAATAGCAGCTACCCCATGTCTACTTTCATGTACAACACCATTGATGAGGACTTCATTGAAAAAATGGGTCACTTGCACAGGGAACCAACAGTGATGGGAAGGAAACCAGGACTCAAATCAATGATATGGATCAGAAGGAAGAAATAAACATTCAACCAGAACACAATAAAGAAACAAGAATTTTAAAAAATGAGGACAAGCTTAGGAACCTGTGGGACAACTTTAAATGTTCCAACATCCAAATCATAGGGGTGCCAGAAGGAGAAGAGGAAGAGGAAGAAATTAAAAACTTACTTGAAAAAAATAATGAAAGAGAACTACCCTAATCTGGCAAAGGAAAAGACTTCCAAGAAGCCCAGGAGGCTCAGAGAGTCCCAGAGAACTTGGACTCAAGGATGCATATACCAAGGCACATCATAATTACATTACCCAGTGTTAAAGTTAAGGAGAGACTCTAAAAAGTAGCAAGAGAAAAGGACACAGTTACCTACAAAGGAGTTCCCATGAGACTATCAGCTGATTTCTCAAAAGAAATCTGGTAGGCAAGAAGGGGCTGGAAAGAAGCATTCCAAGTCATGAAATGCAAGGAGCTACATCCAAAATTACTTTATCCAGCAAAGCTATCATTTAGAATGGAAGGGAGATAAAGTGCTGCCTAGATAAAGTCAAGCTAAAGGAGTTCATCATCACCAAGCCCTTATTATATGAAATGTTAAAGGGACTTATCTAAGAAAAAGAAGATAAAAAATATGAGCAGTAAAATGACAACAAACTCACAGCTATTAACAACTGAATCTAAAAACAAAACAAAAACAAACTAAGCAAACAAGAGAATCACAGAAATGAAGATCACATGGAGGGTTATCAGCAGGGGAGTGGGAGGGGAAGAGAGGGGGAAAAGGTACAGAGAATAAGTAGCATAAATGGTAGGTAGAAAATAGACAGGGGGAGGTTAAGAATAGCATAGGAAATGCAGAAGCCAAGGAACTTATATGTATGACCCATGGACATGAACTAAAGGGGAGGAATGTGTGTGTTTGGGGGTGTGCAGGGCAGAGGGGAATAGAGGGGGAAAAGAGGGGCAATTGTAATAACATAATCAATAAAATATATTAAAAAAAAGAAAAGTGAGTCAGCCTCCTCAGGTGTAGCATGGGGCAAACTAACACGTAGCACAGTCACAGGAATTAAGCAATATGTTTAAAAGTGGCTAGTGTTGTAGCTATGAGACCAAGACACTAGCCTTTGATTCAGCAGGTCTGAGCCCAGACCTAGGTATCTGTGTTTCAAAAAGTTCTTTAGGTGATTATAGTGCATGGGCAGAGTAAAGAAACATGTAAACAACTCAGTGTCTGTGTGGCACATGGTAGAGACTTGATTGTTGTTTTTTATGTAGAAAACATAGGGCTTCTATCTTTCAGGCTGCCATAGCTTTTTTCATTAAACACAATGACAAGATCTGTTCTAAATGAACAGCTCAGAGAGAGAGAGAAAAGGAGGGAGAAAGGAAGGGAGTGAGATAGAGATAGAGAAAACTAAAATGAACAAACAATTGCATTTGTGGCCCAAAGCAGTACTTTGACATTCAAAGATTCAACCTGATAGGCCACAAATGTTTATGATATGTGGTCATGTATAATTTTGTTGAGGCAGATTTTAATTATTTTTTCTTTATAACATGTAAAACCAAGTACCTTAGTTGGTCTGTATGCTTATTTACTGATCAGTATATAAATTTATTTAGGATTTTGTAGTACTATATTTATCACCATAAATAGATAAAAGCTTTGTTTTTAGTGACAGTCTCAACTGCTATAATACAAAGATATTTGCAAATTTGGAGAAATGGAAAAGCTCTCAGAAAATATTCTAGAATGTTTCAAAGATCCATTATATAATTGCATTTTAATATAAAGGAAAGGTCTTATCCTAATTTAGAAATAAAAAGTCACATGAGAAAGTCAGAATGCATGTCATGTTATACATCCAACATTTCCACAATTTGTCTGTTTGCTATTCTTTCAAAGGGAGGGAGGGAGGGAGGAAGGGAGGGAGGAAGAGAGGGAGGAAAGAGAAAGAAAAAGCGAATCCTGGGGAAAGGAGAGAATTTCATCTCCAGACTTGTCACATTATAAGTTTCAAATGTTCAATTTTGAACAAGAAAAAGAATCATAAGCTGTAGTAAAAAACAGGGAAGTATGACCCATTCAGAGGAACAAAATGAATTGGCAGAAGCAATTCCTGAGAAAGACCAAATGACAGACCTGCTAGACCAACAACTTCTTACAGATGCTCAAAGAGCTAAAAGAAGACATGGATAGCCAGGAAAATCATGTATGGACAAAACAGAACTTTCAAAAGTATAATTGAAGTAAAAAAATTACTAACGGGATTAAAAAACAGATTTGAGCAGGCAGAAGAAAAAAATCAATATACTTTAAAAGGGACAATTAAAATTATTGTCCAAGGAAAGAAAGAACGAAAAGTTGAAGAAAAGTGAATATAGCCTAGGGTATCTGTGGGACATAAGCAAGAAAATGAACACACTCATTCAGGAGTCACAGAGAAGAGACATAGAAATAATAGTTGAAATATTTAAGAATTGAAGCAAGATATAAATCTACAAATCCGAGAAGTGTAACAAAGTCTAAGCAGAATAAATTCAAATAGACCCACACCAAGACAAGTTATAATTAAACAGTTGAAAGCCAGGCAGAAGGAAACTCTTAAAAGTAGTAAGAAAGAAGTTATTTATTAAATTAATTAAAGTGAAATTATCAGAATATTTCTCACCAGAAACCTTTGGTTCAGAAGGCAGTGGGTTGAAGATTCAGAGTGAGGAAAGAATAAAACTGACAACTGAGAATTCTGTATTTAGCAAAACTCTTTTTCAAAAATGAGGGAGAAATTAAGATATTCCCAGATAAACAAATGCTAAGGGAGTTTAGCACTAGAACTCACTGCAAAAAGTGTTGAAGAAAATTCATGAGGTTGAAATGAAAGAACACCATGTGAAAAAATAAAGATCAGTAAAAATAAATAAATACATGGACAATTATAAAAACTTAGGTTTTTGTAATTTGGTTTGTAACAAAACTTTATATCTTGCAGAAGATTTAAAAGACAAACACATAGAAAACCAATAATTAGTCATTATTTTGGGGGAACAGAACATATAAATATGTAATTTGTGACATCAACAAATAAAAGAAGGTGAGGACAAAGCTCTATAAGAGCAGAGATTTTGTATGCTATTAAACTCAAGCTGGTATGTGTTCAAATTAGAGTGTTAATAACTTCAGGATGTTAAATGTAATCCCGGGGGCAATCACAATGAAAATAGTTATAGTGTATACAAAGAAGACTATGAGAAACAAATAAAAGTTTTTCAATCACAGGCAAAATAATACAGTAATTCAGAAAATGTAGGACAAAAAATACCAAACAAACAATAACTTCTATAAAAAATAAATAGCAAAATGGCTGGAGTAAGTCCTGTCTTCTCAGTAAATAGTCGAAATGTAAATAGAGGAGTATCCTTTCAAATGGAAAGAGATTGGCAAAATGGAATTTGAAAAAATGATCCAACTATATGTTGTCTATAAGAGAGTCACTTTAGAATCAAAGACAAAAAGAATTTAGAGTGAAAGTGTGAAAATGATATTTTATGTAAACAGTAACCATGATATCTGTGGAGGGTATATTGATATCATACAAAAGACTCAAATCAAAATAGTCTGTGATAGAAAAAAAGAATATTATATATTAATAAAATTTCAATTCAGCAAGATGATATAACAATTATAAACATATACACACCTAAAAACAAACCCTCAAAATATATCTGGTACAGACACTGATAGAATTAAATGGAGATATAGACAATTCTATAATAATAGTTGGAGATTTCAATACTCCACTCTCAATAATGGATAGAAAACAGACTGAAGATAAGTAAGGAAACACAAGACCTGAACAGCACAATAAAACAACTGAATCTAACTGTCATATACAGAACACTTTACCCAACGACAATAGAATACACATTCTTGTCTTGTGTATATGGGACAGTCTTCAGGATAGACCATGTTAGGCCACAAAACTCATCTCTATAGATTTCAAAAGACTGACATCACACAACACTTTTTTTCTGAATACAACTTCATGTTAGGAATCAATAACAGAAGAAAATAGAAAAATCTCAAACATGTTAAATTCAATAGTTCACTCTTAACCAAAGGATCAAGGAGGAAATCACAAAGGAAATGAGAAAATACTTAGATATGAATAAAAATGAAAATATTAACATAACAAAATTTATAGGATGTGGTGATAACACTGCAAAGAAAAATTTATAGCTATAGATGCGTACATTAAAAAGGAGGATCTTAAGTCAATAATCTAAATTTACACTTTAAGGAACTAAAAAAGAAGAACAAACTAACCCCAAAGCTAAAAGAAGGAAGGAAATAATAAAGATTGAAACAGAGATTAATAAAATAGAGAATAGAAAAATTATAGAAAAAATCAATGAAGCCAAACATTTTATTCAAAGAAATCAATAAAATTTATAATTCTTTAGTTAGATGGATTAAGATCAAAAAGAGAAGACCCAGATTATTACAATCAGAAATAAAAATGGGGCTATTACTACCAATTCTGAAGAGATAGAAAAGACTATAAGAGGGCATTGTAAATAACTGTATGCCAACAAATTGAATAACCTAGATAAAATGAACAAAATCCTAGAATCGCAAAGCCTACCAAGACTGTATCATGAAGAAACATAAATCTAAACAGACCTATAACTAATGAGGAGATAGAATCAGTAATCAAAAACTTCCCTACAAAAAAAGACAAGGACTAGATGGCTTCACTGGTACATTCTATCAAACACTTGAAGAAGAAATAACATCAATAATTCTCAAACTCAGAATATGGTTGAAAAGGACCACATCCTACCACATCCTAACACATCCTAAGAGGGCAGCATTGTCCTGTTACAAAAGTCAGATAAGAACAGTACAAGGGAAAAAATACACGTGTATTAATATTCTTTATAATATTAATGTAAAAAATGTTGAATAAAGTATGATCAAACTGAGTTCAGCAGCATATTAAAAAGACTATACATGCTGACCAAGTAAGATTTATTCCTGCAGTGCAAAGATAAACATGAAAATTAATCATGTAATACACTACATTAACTGGATGAAGGAGCGAAACATTAAACAAGCATTTTAATTAATGCCAAAGAAGGCATTGACAAAATTCAATGCTCTTTCAGGATAAAAAATCACTCAACAAACTAAAAAGAAAAAGGAAACAATTCAACATAAGAAAGAGCCTATATAAAAAGCAAGCAAACAAACAAATAAACCAAAAAACACCTCATAGCTAATTTCATAATCAGTGGTAAATGACTGAAGGCTTTTACCACTGATTATGAAATTTGAGGCAAGAAATTAGTAACAAGAAACACAGAATACAGTATACATATGAAGTGTTACAGAATTGTACACTTGAAACCTGTGTAATTTTATTAAGCAATGTCACCCCAATAAATTCAATAAAAATTAAAGAAAAATGTAATAAAGTTAGTAATAAGACCAGAATGTTGATTTTTACTATTTTATTCAATACAGTATTTAAAGTTCTGGACTGTCTAACTTAGTTTGGGATGCTGTATTTTATTCAATACAGTATTTAAAGTTCTGGACTGTCTAACTTAGTTTGGGATGCTGTAACAGAATACCATGCATTGGGTGTGTTAATAAAATACCTATATTTCTCACAAATCTGGGTGATGATCAAGGCGCAGGACATAAGAGTTCCTGATGAGAGCTCTCTACAGTTTGCAGATGACCTCCTCCTTGTGTATCCTCACAATGAAGAGAGGGAGAGAGAGACCATCTTGTTTGTGACTTTCATTTAAAAGGCACAAATTCCATTCAGGAAATCTTTACCCCTATAACGAAATCACATCCCAAAGGCCCCACTCCGAATACCATCATATTGAGGATTAGGGCTTCAACGTATGAATTTGGTAAGGGAGGGGCATTCAATTTATAACATAGCCAGAGCAATTAGGCAAGGAAAAAAGGTATCAAAATTGGAAAAGTAGTTTTAAAATTATTTTTCTCATACATGGTATGATTTTATATGTAGAAAACCCTAAAGAATTTACACACATCCACACTGAGAAGAAAAATAGAACTAAGCAAAGTTCAGCAAAGTTGCAGAATACAAAATCAACACACAGAAATGATTTGTATTTTATAAGAACACTTCATAAAGTAAATTAAGAAAACAATTCCACTTACAATAACATTGAAAAGAATAAAACATTTAGCAATTAACTTAACAAAAGAGATAAAATATGTATATTTAAAACTAAAACACCACTGAATGAAATTAGAAATACATAAATAAGAATATATCTCATGTTCATAAATTGTGATATTTTACATGTGTCAAAATTGCCGAAAGGGATCCATGGAGTAAATGCAATCCCTATCAAAATCTGAATGATATGTTTTTTGCAGAAATAGGAAAATACATGTTGAAATTTATACTGGATCCTAAGGGACTCTGAGTTGTTTACATATGAGGTCTGTCCAGAAAAAGTCCAGCAGTTGTTAATATAATGAGAATGTTTGTTTGACATTGATGTAACCTGGCAGCAAGGACAGTGGTCAGGAACCCACATGTGTGAGCAATGACAACTTCACTGTACTAGTCATCAGAAACAGAGTGAACATGTGTACTGTGTGACTATTGCTTTCAAAATGACTGAGCAAGTCGAGCAACAAATTTGCATCAAATTTTGCATTAAGCTTGAACATTCCTCCATGGAAACTATTCAGATGATTGAGAAGGCCATAGCTATGGGCAACTGGTGATTGGCAGCTTCATTATGAAAGTGTCCACTCATTTGTAACATCTCACGCAGAGTTTTTGCTGAAACATCAAATCGCCCAGGTGACTCACCCCTGTCACAGCCCAGGTTTGGCATGCAGCAACTTCTGGCTTTTTCCAAAACTAAAATTACCTTTGAAAGGAAAGAGATTTCCAACTGTCAGTGAGATCCAGGAGAATACAATGGGGAGATTGGGAGAACTGTGTGAGATGCCTACTTTGAAGGGGACTGAGATGTCATTGTCCTTTGTACAATGTTTCTTGTATCTTGTATCTTCTTCAATAAATGTCTCTATTTTTCATATTACATGGCTAGATACCTTCTGGACAAACCATATATATATGTACAATCTCCCCCCCCAAAAAAAAACCCAGAATTATCTTTTGGAGGACAGGCCCCTTATATTACAGGCTTCCACTGCTAAGGTAGTGCTCTAGGAACCAATCTTTTTCAGTATACCAGCTGGTGTTGTCATGAGAAGCTGTATTCAGCTTCAGTGAATTGTTTTTAAGATTTGTTTAACTATTTTGCCCATTCCATAGTGGGCGATTTATAGTGCAACTGCCCACATCACACGGAGTGTTCAGTAGCTTTTGACCCAAAATGGTATGACCCCCAGGTCCCAACCTCTCCATTCACCAGATCTTGCCCTACATGCCTTTTTTTGTTGTTGTTTTCCTGGATGAAAATGTCCCCAAAGGGAAACATTTTGCCATTGTGAAGGAAGTGAAACAAAAAAAAAATGGCAGAAGTACTGAAAGGCATCAAAGTCAATGAGTTCAAAACTGTTCTGAGCAGTGGAAAAACATCTTGATAGGTATACTGTATCAAATGGAGAGTATTTTGAAGGTGTCTGAAGTTTGAACATGTAAGAGGAAATACACATTGTTTTTATAAATAAATGTAATTTTGGGGAGTTCCCCTCATATACTGGAAAATATGAACAAAATTTTTTAGAGTGCTCATACTTTCTTATTTAGAAACTTACTTCAAAGCTACAGAAATCAAAACAGTGTGGTGCTGACATAAGATAGACATATAGACCAATATGTATGAGAGAGAGTTCAGAAAGAAACACACATAGATGGTCAAATCAATTTTGACAAAAATACCCAAGTTGTTCAAGGAAAAGAATAGTCTTTTCAATAAAAGGTACTTGGCAAACTGGATATTCACTCACATGCAAAAGCATGAATTTGGATGCTTACCTAACCATGTATAAAATTAAGTCAAATTGAATAAAAAATAGAAACATAAGAGCTACAGCTATAAAACAGAGGAAAAAACATTAGAAGGATAGTTCATGAGACTGGATTTGGCAAAGATATGTTGAATTTGATACCAAAATCGCAGGTAACAAATGAAATGTAGGCAAATTTGACTTCATCAAAATTAAATATGACTTGCACTAAAACACTATTAACAGTAAAATGGCAACCCACAGGATGGGGAAAAATATTTACAAATCATGTTTGTTAAGGGATTAATATCCAGAATATTTAAGAACTCTTAAAACTCAATAACAATAAAAAACAAAGCATCCCCTGGCTGGTGTGGCTCAGCAGATTGAGCACAGGCCTGCGAACAAAAGGGTCACTGGTTTGATTCCCAGTTAGGGCACATGCCTGATCTCCAGTGCTGGGCATGCAAGGCAAACATACATTGATGTTTCTCTCCCTCAGTTTCTCCCTCCCTTCCGCTATGTCTAAAAATAAATAAATAACAACTTTAAAAAAACAGCACAATTAAAAAATGGGCAATGGTCTTAAATAAATATTTTTCCAAAGAAAATAAACAAATGGTCAATAAGTACATGAAATTTGATAGCAGTAATTATTACAGAAATTTACATTAGGGAAAATCACAATGAGATATGATGTCAAAGCTCTAGGATGACTATTATTAAAAAAACAGAATGTTGGTGAAAATGCAGAGAAACCGGAACACTTGTGCACTTCTGGTGAGAATATAAAATGATGTAGACACTGTAAAACAATATGGCAGTTCCCCATAAAATAAAACAGAATTACCATATGACTCAGCAATTCCACTTTTGAGTATATACACAAAAGTGTTGAAACCAGGTACTTTAAACAGATATTTGTATATCCATGTTCACAGCAGCATTATTCACTTTAGGCAAAAGTTGTAAATAACTCAAATATTTAATACCTTTCAACACATCATTCATCATGGGCAAGCAAAATGTGGTATTTCATACAGTGAAATGTTATTTAGCCTTAAAGTGAAATTCTGATAATGTTTCAACATGGATGAAACTTGAAAACATTATTCTAGGTAAAATAAGCCAGACACAAAAGGATAAACATTGTATCATTCAATTCATATGCAATGTCCAGACTAAGCAAATCCATACAGAACATAGGGGATCAGTGATCGCCTCAGAGAAGGGATCAGAAGATGGAAATGGGGAATGACAAATGATGGGTAATGGGTGTCTTTTTAGGCATGAAAATACTCTACAATAGACTGTGATGACGATTGCACAATTCTGTGAATATTACACTTTGTTAATTAAATTTATTAGGATAATGTTGGTTAATATAGTTAAATAAATTTCAGGTGTACAACTTTATAACATGACACCTGTATAGTCTATTTTGTGCTCACTACCTGAATTCTAATCTTCTTACATCATCACATATAAATTTGATCATCTTCACCCTCTTCTTTCTCACCCCATCCCAATTCCCCTCTGGTTATCAGCATTTTGTTGTTAATATCTGAGTTCATTTTTATGTTTCTTTGTTTTTTTGTTCATTTGTTTTTTTTTGTTTTATATCCCACTTCTAAATGAAATCATATGTATAGTACTTGGTTTTTTTTGTCTGATATTTCACTTAGCATAATACTATCAAGATGCATTCAAGTTGTCACAAATGACAATATTTCATCTTTTCTATGGCTGAGTAGCATTTCATTGTATGTATGTATCACTTTTTTATCTAATTATCTATCAAAAGAATCCTGAACAATTGTTGAACAATTAACAGGATATCAAAAGTAGAGTAGGTAAAGTTGAGAATTAAATAAGCAATTTGGACTATAAAGAAGCAAAAAATATTAATCATAACAGCAAGAAGGAAAAAGAATCTAAAAACATGAGAATAGTGTAAAGAGCTTTCAGGAAAATTTCAAGTACACCAACAATCATATCACTGGGGTGCTAGAAGGAGAAGAAAGACAGTGAGGAATTGAAAACCTATTTGTAAAATAATGACAGAAAATGTCCCTAACTTGATGAAAGAAAGAGACATACAAGTCCTGGGATTGCAGAGAGACCCAAACAAGATGAATCCAAAGAGGCCCCCACTAAGACACATCATTATTAAAATGCTAAAGGTTAAGTACAAAGAGAGAATCTTAAAAGCATCAAGAGAAAATCAGTTAGTTACCTACAAGGGAGCTCTCATAAGACTGTCAGCTGATTTCTCATAAGAAAGTTTTCAGGTTAGAAGGGATTGGCAAGAAATATTCAAAGTGATGAAAAGCAAGGGCCTATACCAAAGACTACTCAGGAAAGCTATCATTTAGAATTCTAGGAGAGGTAAAGAGCTTCCCAGACAAGAGAAAACTAAAAGAGTACATCTCCATCCCCAGTATTATATGAAATGTTCAAAGATCTTCATCAGAAGAAGAAGATTAAAAGATACAAATGATAAAATGGCAATACATATATATCTTTCCACAATTAAACCTAAAAAACAAAATAAACAAACAAGAAAAACAGAAACAGAAACATAGATGCAGAGAATGTTTTGATGGTTGTCAAATGGGGGTGTAGGAGGGATTGGTGAAAATGGTGAAAGGATTAAGAAGTAGAAATTGGTCACTACAGAACAGTCATGGGGTTGTAAAGCATCACACAAGCTAAAAAGTAGCCAAAGAACATATATACATGACCCATGGATATGGGCAATGGTGTGGGGATTGCTTGAGGAAGTCAAGGGGTCTGTGTAGGGGGATGCAGAGTGGGAAAAAATTGGGACAACTATAATAGCACTGACAAATAAAATATAATTTATACCAAAAAATAAATGTCTCATACATACAATAGTCCTTTACCTTCTTTTAAAAAAATGTTATATACTTGTTTAGACAGAGGGGAAGAGAGAGAGAAAGGGAGAGAAATATCAATGCAAGTTTGTCTCTCACACATCCCCAACTGGGGACCTGACCCACAACCCAGGCATGTGCCCTGACTGGGAATTGAACTAGTGACCCTTTGGTTCAAAGGCTGGCACTCAATCCACTGAGCCACACCAGCCAGGGCAGTCCAGTAGTCTGATTGCCTCTAATCTTCATTTGCTTCTACATGTGGAGTTACTTTCCAACAACTCTTTTATGATTTTTGTCATAAATTTTCTCTTTTTATGTTGTGTATTCATTACCATATCGCATTAGTTGTACCTACAAGGCTTGTCCAGAAAAAGTGCATCCATTGTTAATATCATGAGAACAGCTTGGGTAATATCTATGTAACCTGGCAGCCAAGGAGAGTGGACTGGAATGCGCAACTATGAACAATGATGACTTCACTGTACTAGTCAGTGGGGGTGGTACATGCCATTGAGTGAGCATGTGTAACGTGTGGCTGTCCCATTCAAAATGACTGAGTGAGTAGAGCAATAAATCTGCATCAAATTTTGTGTTAAGCTTGAATGTTCTTCTGTAGAAACTGTTCAGATGATTCCTAATGCTGCAGCTATGGGCTGCTGGTGATTGGCAGCTTCATCATGACAATGCATTGGCTCATGCATCACATCTCATGCAGAGTTTTTTGGCAAAGCATCAAATCATCCAGGTGACTCAGTCCCCCTATAGCCCAGATTCGGTGTCCTGCAACTTCTGGCTTTTCCTAAAGCTAAAATCACCTTTGAAAGGGAAAAGATTTCAGACCATAGATGACATTCAGAAAAATACGACAGCAGATTTGATGGCCATTGGGAGAACTGTATGAGGTCCCAAGGGCCTACATCGAAGAGGACTGAGGTGTCATTGACCTATGTGCAATGTTTCTTGTGTCTTGCATCTACTTTAATGTATGTTTTGATTTTTCATGTTACACAGCTGGATATCTTCTGGACAGATCTCTCATATTTTAAATGACTCTTCTGCCTTTTAGTTTCTATGTTATAATTAACTGTTTAATATCCTGTTCTTGAGTAATATTGCAATTTCCTGCCCTGTCTTCTGTCTAATACTCAAAGTTATGTGTACTTTTGTCTTTTTGTTTTCAACAAAAGATCTCCTTTCAACATTTGCTGTAATGTAGGTCTTGTCATGGTAAGTTCCTAGAGCTTTTGTTTGGGAAAGACTACATTTCTCCTTTATATTTAAAGAACAACTTTTCTGGATAAATTACCTTTGGCTGATGTTTTCTCTCAATATTTTGAATATTTACTTTCACCTTTTTCTGGCTTTTAATATTTCTATTGAAAAATTTGATGATATCTAAGGTTTTCTTTGTAGATTACAGTATTTTTTTTCTGGCTGCTGTGATAATTTTTTGTTTGTTATCAGTTTTTGACAATTTGCATATAATGTGTTTTTGAGAGATCTTTTTGTGTTTATGTAATTAAGTGTTCTATTACCTTGTTCTGTGCTGAAGTCCAGTTCTTTCCACAGGCTTCAAAAGTTTTCATCAGTTATTTCTTTGAATAGGTTCTCTGTTTCCTTCTTGTTCTTTTCTCCAAGATACTCATCATCCTTATGTCATTCTTTCTAATGAAGTCAGATCATTCTTATAAAGTTCTTTTCTTCTTTTTCTTTTGTTTTTACTCTTAGTTCTTTCTCTTCTTCCCTCCTATTTCTAGATTTTATCTTTAACCTAATTCTCTCTTATATCTTGTCTGTTCAATTTCTAATGCTCTGTAATAAATTGCTCATTTCATTCATTGAGTTCAGCACCAGAATTTCTGTTTGGTTGTCTTTTAAAGTTTCAGTCTCTTTGGTGTAGTACTCTTTTGTTTATTTATTTTATTTCTGAGCTCATTGAACTGCCTTTCTGAATTCTCTTGTATTATGTTAACATTCTTCATAACTGAATTTTTAAATTTAAGACACAGTCTTCCATGACTTTGAATTTGGTTTCTGGAGACTTTTCATGTCCTTTCTGTGCTCCCATGTTACCTTGGTTGTTCATGGTATTAAATGGATTCTTTTCTTTGCCTTCACATTTGAAATAGTGAATGTTTTTCTTGCTTAGATACTCTTGCTCTCAACAACACAACATTTTGTCCTTTCTTTTTTTCTTAGTAAATTGTGTTAGAGCACAAGTTTTTGTTTTCTCTCACCTGCACAACTAGTGCCTCTGTAATTCCAGTAAATTGGCATCACTTTAGTTAAAGAAAATGTTGCATGCCCACTAGAGTTTTGAGTGTTCCCTGTATAACAACCTCACTTCAATTATGGAGCACCACTGCTGTGGTGGGTGAATATGGGGGGTAATTGAGAACCAATTCTGTTATCTCCCAGTACTACCTTATTTTTACTAATGGCTGCTGGCCCCACTGCATTTTTGGAGTCATATCCACTGCCTCTACTGCACTCTTCTGAGATTGGTGTGGTGATGTGGACAAGTTCACCATCTCGCAGCTCTGTCCCCTGCCAGCTATGGCTGTTGCACTACTGCGCTGTTTAAGACTTTCCAGTATTTACCAGTGTCTGCCATGATAGGGAAAGACAAATGGGGGCTAATCTTTCCTGGGCAGCAATGCTCCTGCCCCTTCTACACTCCAAGCTACAGCATGAAGCGTGCAACCTGCCTTTTCAACCACTACCATGCTTGTGTTGTGGCAGTGGGTAGTAAACTGCATCTGCGGCCACTGTTCCTGTCCTTTCCATTCTGTTTCTCCTATTCACTGCAATACAATACACCCACCTTCAGTAGTTATGATGCACTGATCTTCAGATGTGCTTGTGTGTCGAGCTGGGGATCCTTCTCTGAATTATAGTTATCTAACTTGTAAATTTAAAAGGAGAAACAAGGGAATCATCTTATTCTGCTGTGATGCTGATGTCCTCTGTATTGTATTCTTTAAAAAATGAATATTATGGTATATAAATTATATATCAATATATTATTGAAAATAAATGCTGAGAAGTTTTAAAAATGACAAAGATAAATTTAACACAGACATAAAATTTCAATGGAAGGTTAGAGGTCAGTTACTTGATCCCTCCTCTTGCTCAGATCAACTCATTTAATGCATCCCCCCCTTCTCAGCCTTGCCTCATTTACCCTTTCTTTTTTTCATTTGCTCAGGCAAAATGATTCTTTTTTCTTCATTGGTAGTTACACTTCATTTGTTTCATCTCATGGTATTATTAGCTCCATTCTCAGCCAAGGACTAATGCTGGAGTTTCCTAAATAAACTCTTCCTTCCCAAACACACTGCTCCTTGGGTAGATAATTCTCCGTACCTTGTCAGATTTGGCATTGAATGCTAGTTCCTCTACTAGTGACTAGCTGCATGAAATTAGGAGATTTATTAAATATTTACAATCTGACTTCCTCATCTACAAAAGGCATACATCATGCTTGTACTCATTTCTTAGGTTGCATAAAAATTAAATGAAGTGATAGAGTTGAAGATCTTAACCAAGTCCGTGGGACATCTTAGTACTTAATAAGCACTTTTATTATTTGATTTTCTAAAGTGGAACACTTTTATTTTTTGTTTTTGAAGGTATCATGGGCAATTATACTAAGACCACTCTTTATAGGGCAATTCCATACTGTTTTCCACAGTGGCTACACCAGTCTGCTTTCCCACCAACAGTATATTAGGGTTTTCTTTCTCTATAACCTCACTAGCACTTGTCATTTGTTGATTTGTTTATGATGCCCATTCTGACTAGTGTGAAGTGGTATCTCATTGTGGTTTTAATTTGTATTTCTCTTATGACTAGTGATACTGAGCATCCTTTCATAGATCTCTGGCCCCTCTGTAAGTCCTCCTTGGAGAAGGATATGTTCAGGTCCTTTGCCTATTTTTTTAATTGGATTGTTTGTCTTCCTGGTGTGGAGTCATGTGGGTTCTTTATATAATTTGGAGATCAAACCTTTGTCTGTTTGATATATACTGGCAAGTATATATTTCCATATGGTTGGTTCCCTTTTCATTTCACTGATGTTGTCTTTAGCCATGCAGAAGCTTTTTAATTTGACACACTACCAGTTGTTTATTATTTCCTTTATATCCGTTGCTCTGGGGGACATATTGGTGAAAATATTGCTGTGTGGAATATCTAAGATTTTTCTGCCTATGTTCTCCTCTATGACTTTCATGGTGTCACAACTTACATTTAAGTTTTTATCCATTTTGAGTTTATTTTTGTGTATGGTGTAAATTGGTGGTCAAGTTTCTTTCTTTCTTTCATTCTTTTTTTTTTTTTTGCATGCAGCTGTCCAGATCTCCCAATACCATTTGTTGAAGAAGCTATTTTTTCCTCCATTTTTATGCTCCTTCCCTCTTTGTTGAATATTAATTGACCATAGAGACATGGGTTTATTTCTGGGCTCTCTATTCCATTCCATTGATCTATGTTTCTGTTCTTATGTCAGTACCAGACTGTTTTGATTATAGTGGCCTTGTAATACAGTTTAATATCAGATATTGTGACCCTCCCTACTTTGTTCTTCTCTCTCAAAATTGCTGCACAAGGTCATTTACAGTTCCATATAAATTTTTGAAATGTTTGTTACATATCTATGAAATATATCATTGGTCTTTTAACAGGGATTGTGTTGAATCTATAAATTGCTTTGGTAGTATGGACATTTTGATGATGCTAATTCTTCCAATGCATGAACATAGTGTATGCTTCCATTTATTTGTGTCTTCCTTAATTTCTTTCTTCTGACTCATGTAGTTTTCTGATTACAGATCTCTTACCTCCTTGGTTAGGTTTATTCCTAGGTACTCTATTTTTCTTGTTACTATAGCAAATGGAATTTTACAAAAATTCTGTTTCTACTGCTGGGATTATAACCTAAGGATCCTGAAACACCAAAGCAAAAGAAGGTATGCACCCCGATGTTCATAACAGTGTTATTTGTAATTCCCAATTGCTGGAAACAGCCTACGTGCCCATCAGTAAATGAGAGGATCAAAAAATGTGGTACATTTACACAACAGAACATTATTCAGAAGAAAGAAGAAAGAATTCCTAACCTTTGTGACAGCCTGGATGGAAATGGAGAAGATTATGCTATGTGAAATAAGCCAGACAGTGAAAGACAAATACCATGTGGTCTCACCAAAAAGTGAGCTCGACAAACAAGTAAGCAAAATAAAACCAGAAACATGGAAATAAAGAACAAACTTACAGTGTTCAGAGAGGAGGAGGAGAGAGGGGTATAACGGGGGAAAGAAGGGGAAATGTCAAGGTAAGGAACATATATAAAGGACCCATGGACAAAGACAAAGGGGAAATGATTGAATGTGGGGCAAAGGAGACTAATGGGGGAAACTGGGGATAACTGTAATTGAACAACAATAAAAAATGAAAAAGAAAGACTGTTTTTTATAAGGAACTGAAATGATGTAACAACAAACTTTAAAAGTACTTACAAAACCTTATAACATTTCTACAATGTATGAAAAAAGAACTTACAACTTTATAGTTTCTGACTTTTTCAGTCAAGAAATGTATGATAAGAATAATAATAGCCATCCTCACTTATGAAGGTGTCAATATCATATCCCTGGTATTTGTAATTATGTTACAATACATGGAAAAAGAGATTTTGCAGCTGTGATTAGGTTGAGAACCTTGAGATGAAAGATTGGCTCAATCCTTAAAAGTGAAAGATGACAAAAGGAAAACGAGTTGGAAAGATACAATGTGAGGACGACTGGACCTGCCATTTCTTAAAAAATACAGGAAGGGACTGGGAGCCCAGGAATCCTGTGGACTCTGGGAGCTGGGAATAGCCTTCAGTTGACAGCCAGAGAGAAAACACAAGCCTTGGATCTACAACTTCAAGGAACCGAATTCCGGAAAAAAAGAAGGAGGAAATAGATTTTTCCCCCACAACCTACAGAAAGGAAAGTAGCTTTCTGACACTTTGGTTTTTGCCCAGGGAAACCCATGTCATAGTTCTGTTCTGCAGAACTGTAATCTAACTTGTCTTGTTTTAAGTCACTAAGTTTGTGGTAATATTAGGGCAGAAATTAATACAACATTTTATTTATTGAATGCAATCACTCCTGCACAAGGCCAAAGTAGGTTGAGAGGCATGGGAGAGGGTATAGTTAGAGGCATGGTCTTCATTAAGTTTATAGGCTGGTTGGGGAAAGCAATCTTAACTAGATAATCACAACTGCAACAATGGGATATTTAGAGCTCTTTGAAAGCAGAGTAGGGGGTTTAACCTAGTTGGAGGTTAGGGAAAGTTTTGTTATTTCAGGGAGACTTACAAAATGACAACTGGGAGCTTCAAAAACGTGTACCTTTATTCTAAGACTTCTCTCTCCACTTAGAAAGATCTATCAATCTAATTTGTACCCCTTGGGACCCACAACTAGTTCACTCCATCCCTGCAAGTGCTCTAACAATTCCCTTTATGGAATTTTATTCATCAAGTTGGAAAACTTAGACATCAAGTTTAAATTATAAAAGTCTGAGAAACTGAAGCCAGAAATACCCAGAGAAAAGTGTTACCATTAAGAAGGAAGACTTTTTCTTCTTTTGTCGTGAAAAATCACTTTGAGATGAAGAAAAGTTTCTTTTAGTTATACTGTTATTACATTTTTGGGTTTGTACTAGTCTGCCTAAAGACAAGGAAAAGGTGGGTAACACTTTTATAAACATTTTATTTTATAATAGGTTTAGATTTACAAAAAAGTTGCAAAGATATGGCAGGGAGTTGCCCAATCTTTCCACCATTGTTAACATTATAAATAATCATAGTATATTTGTCAAAACTAGGAAATCAACATTGGAATATTACCATTAACTGAGCTCTACATTTTATCCATATTTAAATGATTTTCAACTAATATCTTTTCATTCTGTTCTAGAATCCCATTAAGGATAGCATCATTACATTTAGTCATCTCCAGTCTGTAACAGTTTTTCTGACTTTATTTTTTATAAACTTGACAGTTTTGAGGACTGTTTGTCAGGTATTTTTTAGAAATATTCCTCAGTTTGGGTTTGTCTGATGTTTGCTTATAGTTAGGCTCTGGTTATGGGTTTTGGAGAAGAAGACCGCAGAGATGAAGTGCCATTCTCATTGTATTATATTACACATACATGTTATCAACATGACTTTTCAGTGACAATAACCTTGACCACCTGACTAAAGTAAAGGTTTTCAGGTGTCGTGAAGGACAATATTACCTTGCCCCTGTCTATACCCTTCTCTCTCTAAGTAAATCCCATATTAAAGTGGAGAGTGGGGCAGGGAGCTGTATTAAACTACAACTCCTAGAAAACAAAGGATCTACATAAATTATTTGGATTTTTATATGTAAGATTTCCCTATTTATTTATTCATTCAACCACTTATTTATATCAATACAAACCAAGGATACTTAGTTTATACTTTGGGTTATAGTCCAATACTGTGTTATTTATTTGTTTGCTCGATTGTTCCAAATTTGATCATCAGAAGGTCTTTTCAGTTGGCTTCTGTGTCCCTTTGACATGTTATAACCATTTAAAATTTTTTATTTTTTTTCTTCTGGCCAAGATGGAGGCATAGGTAGACACACTGTGCCTCCTTGCACCATCAAAATTAAGGACAACAAAAATTTGGAAACAAAAAAACAATCAGAACTGACAGAAAATTGAACTATACAGAAGTCTGACAACCATCCGGACCGGTAAGAGGGATGGAGTTGATGGCTGCAGAGTGG
>PVKM010014045.1:0-29493 GCA_004027735.1 Carollia perspicillata
GTTAGTCATGGAGAAAGGTAAAATCTTTGCAAGTGATTTCACTAGCAGCTCATGATGACTTGTAAAGTAATTCACTGAAAATTTTTTTCTACTTTTGATCGAAATTTCTAGTTCCAAAATTTCTATTTTAAAAAAATGGTATAGTCATCAATGTTGGAGAAATCTACCAGTTCAGTAATACAATGGGGAACCCCCAAAATACCAGAATTATCTTCTGGAGGGTGGGCCCCTTGTTGTTCAGGCTTCCCCAGCTAGGTGGGTGTTCTAGGAACCCATCTGTATCAGTGTGCCAGCTGGTATTGTTGTGAGAGGTGTATAAGGCTTCAGTGAATTTTTTTGAAGACTCTTTCAATGCATTTGCCCATTTCATGATGGGTGATTTACGAGCACACCTGCCTACACCGCACTGAGTGTTCAGCAGTTTTTTATAAAAAACAGCATGACCCCTGTGCCCCACCCTTCCCATTCACCTGATCTTGCTGTGAGCAACTTTTTTTATTTTCCTGGATGAGAAAAGTCCTCCAAGGGAAATGTTTTGCCAATGTGGAAAAGGTAAAACAAAAACTGGCAGAAGCATTAAAAGGCATCAAAACTGATGAGTTCACAAATTGTCATGAGCAGTGGAAATAACATTTCTATAGGTGTATTGCATCAAAAGGAGAGTACTTTGAAGGTGACTGAAGTTTAAACATGTGAGAATAAATACACATTTTTTAATAAACAAATTCTGGGGATTTTTGGCACCCCTCTTGTATGCCTTGTTGTGATAGCTATACCAGAGTTTCTTAGTGCATGCCCCTTGGATCACAGGCATCAGAATCACCTAGGATGCTGTTTTAAATACAGATTCCAGGGTCAAGGCCAACCAACTGATTTAAAACTCCTGAGGGTACAGTTCTCCCTTTCAACAAGCTCCCAATGTGAATCTCCTACACCCTGTAGAATGAGAATCCCATACCACCTCATGGGAGAAAGTACTCATGGTTCCTACTGTGAACATGGATTTAGAACAAGAAAGCAGGGTGTAGAGATTCCTGCAGAGAAGTGGAGCGATATCAGTCCAGATTCCCAGGGTACATTGTTGAAAGCAAATAGGGAGACCATGTTGTTAATAGGAAGCAGATTCATCCAAATGGACAGAGAAATAACAGAAATGAGGAAACTCGCTAAAAGCAGGGAAGTGCGGATGGATTACTGCTAGTTTTTGTTTGATTTGGTTTTTTATTTTATCAGAATATGATTGATCTAAAGGCCATCTCCCTTCCTGACATCCCCTCTCCATCCTAGAAACAACCAAGCTTGCCAGGCATTTTTCGTTTGCTCCGTCAGATCCACTCTCCGTCCCTTTCCATCTAGTCTGTCTGGGGAAGCTGAACTGTGTTTACTGCATCGAGAGGCTCCCCAACCTTGTGGCTTCCAGTTTGTGTGGTCAGTGGGGTGCTCTTGCTGGTGACCACAGAGAGAATGGAGACTGAGGCTCAATTTACTCCCTCCCTGAGGAACCAGCTCTCTGGGCTGAAAGTCATTGCTCTAGTCAGGGTGGACTTTTCTACAGAGCTCTCCACTGCCGCCTTCTATCACACACTTTCCACTTGACTCTGAGTCTGAGCGTAGCAATAGCTCCATGGTTGCAAACCTCAGGTTAACTGCAAAATCCTTTCTGTTTCCCTACAACCTGCCCACATGTTTATGTATTCTAAACTCTCGTCACATTATTCTAATTGAACTAGAACATCTGTCCCTTGTGTGGACACTATAAAACAGAAACCAAATGTCTACAGGCAGGATCCAAATGGAGAGGGTCCTCAGTGAGCAAAGGTTTAGTTTGTCAAGTAGACAAGCTCCTCACTTCAGAGCCCTACACATTCTGCCGCCCCGCCAAAATCCTCCCCCACCGCCGGTAAAATGACCACTCCTGGTCATTTCCAAGGTCTCACCTTGAATGTCAACTTCTAGAGATGCTTTCAATGGCTTCCCAAAACTAAATTGTAATTGTACATGTTATTAAGTAATTTATCTTATAGTATCTCTGTGCATCTATCACACTGGGCTGTGATCTATCCAGAACTTTTTGGGTTTAACAGCTGCCCTGAACAAGCATTCATTCCATTTTTATTGACTGTGTGAATTAATAAAATATAGTTATCCCAGCAAATTTCACTACTCCCCTGGGAAAACCTATGACATATATAAACTACATATATATTGTTATTTTCCGTGTATCCACACACCCACAGCCTTTCATGTGACTAGTTATGCCAATGCCCACAGATGAATACCTCAGGTGAATGATTCTACCTGTCTACCAGAAGCTGGTCTATTTTTGAAACATTTGCTATAATAAAGGAGGCAGAAACCTATAAAAAATCGTCAATAATTGATATAGTAATAATAAATCATACAAAGCAAGAACAATTGCATGGTACATACAGAACTGGTGCTGAGTTAAACTCAGTGCATAGGCATTTATATTTTCCTAGCAAATGCAAAAAAGATCCACTGGTTTCCCATTTTCCCCTTGCCTGCTCTCCAGAGAATTTCCAATCAGAGATATTAACAGGCATCTACCTATAGTTAAAGGCTTCTCTTTAGAGAAGTCGAGGGCCAGAAAAATCTTGGTAGTAAATTTAATAAAACTTCAAGTTTTCTTTTGCCGATGGAATTGTCTTTCTGGAAACTTAATAACATTTCCTAAATAAATAGCCTGGACTAGATGAAGAGAAAAAAAATTTAAGCACTTCATATATTTAGAGACAGAGCAGCTAGTGAGACCTTCTCTTGATAATGTTCCATATTTTTTCCATTCTAACTCCTCATAGTGTAGATTTCACTTTCTTTACAGCCTACGGCTTTGGGGGACATAAATGTGAGTAAGTTGCCCCTACAGATGCATAAGGAATATCAGTCTGTCTTCCATTTCCAATCCCCATTTCATCCACACACAGCCCTCACCTCATTGCAGTTCTCCCTTCCTGGAACAAAACGTCTGGCCACAAGGACTCACCTCTTTCTCTTCTTGAAGGACTGCAGTTGGTGCAGTTTTTCTTGCCAGCTGCCATATCACACTGAGAAATCATGCAGATAACTACCCTTCTCCAAGTCCTCACAAGTCCAGAGACTATCTTTCTGCATTGCACCAAAGCCACTGTAACGCAATAGAAAATCAATCAGACTCTTCTTG
This sequence comes from Carollia perspicillata, assembly GCA_004027735.1. NCBI lineage: Eukaryota > Metazoa > Chordata > Mammalia > Chiroptera > Phyllostomidae > Carollia > Carollia perspicillata. Next base: position 3,182 of record PVKM010014045.1, read on the forward strand.
CATTTCAGGATGGGCTGGCTTTCCTCCTTTGTGAGTGATTTCAGGGATCAAAAAAAACTATTCAGATTTCCATGAGTTTGCTAATATTTGAAATTCCTTTGTTAAGGATTTAATAATGTAGGCTAGCTTAAGAACAATTTTTGTGCTATGTGGTAACATATAGTTATCATTCAGATTTCAATGTGAATAAGACTGTCAGATGACTTTTGAAAGTAGCCATCTATGGGGAGTGAGGGACAAGAAAACGTGAGGACCCTGCAACCACAGAGAGAAGCAGAAAGGGGACATCTTGCTCTGAATAATAAGCACCTTCTTTTGCTTACATACATCCTCTTACTTCAATCTCAGTTTCAACTAACATTATTATATTTTATCAAATATTGAAGGCCTTCCAAATAAAATAATATGCAATGAATTTTCTCTGACTATGGCCAAGTCGGAGAAGTATTTACCTCACTATTAACAACTTTTTAATCTATAATATATGCTTATATTAAATGATTAATATAAAAATGCATGATGGTTTCTCTCTATCCATATCTATATCTATATCTATATCTATATCTATATCTATATCTATATCTATATCTATATCTATATCATCTCCATATGTATATCTGTATATATGTCCATCTCTCTCTCTATATATATATACATAGATAGATAGATATATAGAGAGATAGATATATCTATCTCTCTATATCTATAGAGATAGATAGAGATAGAGATAGATATATCTATCTCTATAGATATAGAGAGATAGATAGAGAGATATCTCTATCTATCTAGATATATATATATAATATATATTATATTATAATTATATATCAATATATATTATACAATATATGATATAATTACATATTAATAGTATGTTATATAGTGTATCTATATATACTATATGCTATATGCTATATATCATATATATAATTATTGTTATGTCATTATATAGTAATGATATATGATACTTATATATAATATATTATGTACATTATGTATTATATATTATATAGGTATATAACATGTATATCTATATGTTATATAGAGAAAGAAAGATGGTGATACATATATACAGATATATATATCCATATATATATATACCATATATATATCCAGATATATATATATACCCCATTAACCAGAGTTGGAACAGCACATGGATTCAGCATTATCCAAGGTAGTAGGATTTAGAGGCATGTGAGAACCCAATAGTCTGTTTTACTTGGTACTATTCCCCTTGAAGAAATGCAAACAGGGAACATTTCTTAAGCACTTTAAAATTTGTAGGCCCCAGGAAAATAAAAATGGAATAGTTTTTGGTCAACCAGCATCCATTATCAACTCAGTTGTATTTTGATAAGGAACAGAAAGTATGAAGTAAATCTAGACATGCAGTAGGCAAAGGGGAGCTAAGGAGCCTAGCGCATGTATAGTGGAGTTGGCAGAAATTACTCAGGATTTAACAGCCAGGGTTTCAAGCAGCATTTGCATAGGGGAAATCTTACAGGACTAGAGGATGGGTGGTTTGTGTTGGATATGAAGAAGAAGGTCGTGGAATCACCTGTGCTTGCTCTTTTTGCTGAGAACATCAGCTAATGCCCACCCTTCATCATGGCTTACTAGCATCAGTCTCCTTGATGACCCAGAACATTTTTGAGAGAAGTCATTTGGGGATAGGAATTCATTTTTAAGTGCATCATTTGAAATCCTAGTGAGTAAGAATCTCAATAAAATTTAATCTTAAACTGATATGAAGTAAAGGATATCTATTCCCTGACTAGGAGGCTGCCAAGGAGAAATGGGTAGTGGAGAAGGTAATTTTTTAAAAATGTATAAGTTCCCTGTCCTACAATTTTGCAGACCTTCCTTATATAAATTCTTTCCAGGATAAGATAGAAGATAACCTCAGATTTTTTTTGAACATGAAAAACATAAACCTGGTTCCATTGTATTTTTTATGTAATGAAAGAAAGAATTGCTTAAAATTAATCAAATATTATAGAGTTTTCATGCACAATAGATAAGAAAAAATAGGATGTTAATAAATATGTCTGACCATAACAATGATAAATTTACATAATTTAAATAAAGTTTATGCTATTACTTTTGAGTCACCTCAGTGCTGAAAAAAATCTAATAGAGACCTTATGTGTGCTGTTCCTTAGGCTCTGCCTGCACTTGCAAGGGACAGTGACCTAAAAAAATTTTTTTTCAAAGCATTTATTCACATTCTATGTGCAACTAGGACAATTTATATTTTTTATTTTATTTTTAAAATTCTGCATTAAACCATAAGTATTTAGTTTCTTGCAATATAATAGTGATAAAGACAGTACCCCAATTTTCCTTTGAAAAATATGTCATTCATTTATTAGTTCTACCACTAGTTAATTCTGATTTGATTAAATAATTCTTTCTGGATTCATATGACTTTTGGCTCTTTTACATAGCTTTCTTGCCTATGCATTTATTTAACAAATGTGTGTTGGTCATTATGTATCATGTCTAAAATAAGGTGCTGCAGATGCAATTATCATTTTGGACTAGATAGGAGGGACTTCGTAGGAGTCGTTTCTTCAAGACTATGTATGCCAGTGCCAAGGCTAAAGCAATCTGTGACATAATGACCTTCGAAGACTTCTTACCTTCTCTTTAGTTCCAGAAGGATTTCTGCAAGGAGCTAGTTGTGTTCCTTTTTGCAGTCATAACTTACCCTCCCTGCAGGATGCCTGCTGCAGAAGCAGCATTCACCTGCCAGCTCTTACCTACCCAAAACTGTCACTTTGAGAGAAGATCACACTATCACAAAGCACACCCATAGGCCTGAGGAGTAGCCAAGTGGAGCTGTTCATGGAGACTATAGAGGGAATTTAGGCTCTTAGTCTGGGGTGTCCACATTGCATCTGTGAGGACCGAGAGGCTGGACAGAACCTGGTTAGGAATTAAAAGGTCATGAACTAATGCCGCCCACCAGGAATGATCAATAGCTCCCAGTTCTATCAAATTGGGGATCACATAAAGGTAGGATTTTACTTGCCAGTCTACTAGCTCCATTCACAATTTTAAAATATTTAGGTATACATTATGTTGACTCAGTTTATTCTCTCGCCCTCTGCCCTGCAAAGGTTTAGACTGGGCCTGCTAACTCCCTCCCCTGCTCTGCTGGGCACCCCTGCCTCTTGCCAGCTCCCCAGGCCCTGCTGCTCCCCACTGGCTGCTGTGCCGCTGTTTTACAGCTGTTCCTCTTAGGAAGCACTCAAACCCTGCTGGTATGAAGGCTGTTTGGGAAGCACTGTTTGCTCCAGGTCTGTCTGTAAGATTATCATCTCTCAGGGGTGAGCCCAGGAAGTACTGTGTGTGCTCTTAAATTTGGAGGAGACATTGAGTAAAATACCATTCTGTTTTTATGTGCAGGCTTCATGAGACTCACATAGGAGTCCAGTAGAGACAGAAGACAAATTCCCATGACAGATATACTATTATTCTGTAAGGAGATCAAAGTTAAGTAATTTGCCTTAAGACATGTAGAAATGAGTGGCAGGACTATACTTAAATCTATGTTTCTGATATCATATCTGGGACTCTGTATATAATGTAACACTGACACTTGGTTTTATTTTATCAGCACTTAATTACTTCATTTTGAATTATTCTTTCATTGCTTTACTCATGTTTATTTGTCTTGTCTCTTAAGACTGTAAATTTCTGAGGGCAAGATCAAACATTTCCAGGGAACTATATCTCCTAGAGTTCAGTGGATAATGTGGAGAGAATAGTAGGTGCTCAAAATAATAATAATCCACTTTAGCACAGATCAAAAGGCTTCAGAGTCAGGAAACCCTAATTTAATTTCCTGCAACACCACTTAGTATTTGTGAAATCTTGGATACATTGCTTAATCTAGGACTTTATTTCTTCATCTTTAAAATGGGCATAAAAATATTTACCTAGTGGAATGATCATGATAATTTAATGATATAGGTAAAGCACAGAGAGAACATAATATGCTCTTATTAAATATACTACCTAGCTAACATCATTATCATTTTCTAATCAAATTTCAGAAATCACATGGCATATATTTGCCATTTTACTAAGGAGTGTGTATGCTGATAGCCAAGGACAAAAATTCAATTTACGACTGGTATGTGTGTTAGCAAGCCACTGTCCCATTCTCTCCATGACTGTTTTAATGATGTTTACAATTCCAGTGGATCTATTTCTTTATTAACACAGTGATAAAACCTTAGGAGAGGCCAAGGATATGTTGCACAGAGTCTGATGGATCAGGAAGAGCCGAAGGACATTCATTTCTGGGAGTAGTGGGTGTGGGTTCGGTAGGGCTGAGCTGGCATGAACGGGGGTGGGAGGGGCATGGCCACAACTTCTGTTCAGCCTGCTCAGTTGCACAAAAAAACCCATTCAGCAACACCCAGGGGCATCGTCTGCAGCACGGGGTCACCTGCGTTTTGTTCTTTAGAAAACACATTTTCAAAATACAAAATATAAAACCACACTTCTCTCTTATCTAAGAATTTGTTCTTGTTTTCTGTTTTTTGAGGGAGAAGTTCCCAAAACTCCTTGTACCAAAAATGGAACTCACAAGAGTCCATTTCATGATCTCATCATATCTCTAGGAATTAATACTTGCATAGCACCTCAAAAGCTTACAAAGCAAGCACTGTTTAAAGATAAATTCTCCTGCATTTCTACTGTGTAATATGTATGAGATTCATTTGAAAGAGCCTTGAGGTAAAAAAACCTGGCTTTTCCTCCGTTTTATATATAGTTCAGTGTTTAAATGCATGCTATGAAAACCAAAACAGGGAGCTCTTTCCATGCTCACTTATTTTCCCCCAGAAATAGAATTCCTTGCATTTGATACAGACTACAGACAGGTCACCTGCCAGTTGAAGACATCTATTTAAAGAATTAGCTGCAGTTCAGCATCCATCTTTCAGCTCCAGCTATAGATGGTTTATTGTACAAAATAAAAGGCTCAGGAATTCAGCAGACAGAGGAAGTAGAAACCTCTTTGTTGGCTGACAGGTATAAAATGTCTTGTCATAGGTGTTGATATCACATATTAATCACCCCCGCTAAGGAATATGGGCACCCTGGTGCACTGGGCTATAAATATTGATATGATCACCCTGAACTGGCAGGGCACCTGGGAAGCCTTGAGAGGTATATGTACTGGATTCTCACAGAGGTATGCTCAATTGCTCTCCACCCTCCTTTTTACTGCTTTGGAAACTATACACCTCTAACTAATTACTTCCCTATTCAGTCCCCAAAAGTCCAAAAACACATTCCAGATATTTCAGGAATATGGTTGAACCCCTCTGTCTTTTCACACAGAACACCTAATCCTTTTATCTTTTGCACTATATATAGTTTTTGACAGCAATCACAGCTTCCCCAGCTGGCGGCCTGTCTGGGGGAGTGAAAGGTTGTCTGGCATCCGCTGCTGCTAAGGAAGCATCCAGGCCGTTTGAGCTGCAGGAGCAGAATTTGTGCTGTGACGCTATTTTCAGTTCAGGGGACACTTCCAGTAATCAAGCCGACAGTTTGTATTAATGTGACGTGCAGGCTGGAAGAAAACTGTTCTGTTCTGAAGAAATGTTGATGTTCACAACAGCACAATGCTAGTTATTTTATCACATACATATTGTTGTTTTATAACTGTTTACCAATCCTTGCTAACCACAAGACCAGACTGAAGTCAAAATAGGGTCCCATCATAAAATTATAAGGATATGTTATTTCAGCAGACCACATTATGGACTCTGTCTGCAATTATGTACATCATTTTCATCCAACAAATATTTATCTAGCATCCAACATACATCAGATATTATTCTAGGTCCTTTGAATTTAGGGATGAGCAAGTGAATCAGACATACAAGGTCTCTGCTCTCAGTTTATGTTCTCACAGTAAGACCTCCAAATAAACAAGAGAACAAGGAATACGTCAATTTTAATGATTATTCAGAACATTAAAATAGTATGGGAGACTAGATGGTTATTATAGATCGGGTAGACAGCAACAAATAGTTTGGAGTGTAAATTTTTTAAAGTTACCAGCTGATTATAAATGGTATCAGATTGTTCCAAGCAGCATGTATAGCTAATGCAAAGGCTTTGATATGAGAATGTTTCACCCTGGCTGGTGTGGCTCAGTGGATTGAGCACAGCCTGTGAACCAAAGGGTTGCTGGTTCGATTCCCAGTCAGGGGACATACCTGGGTTGTGGGCTAGGTCCCCAGTATGGGGCATGCGAGAGGCAACCACACATTGATGTTTCTCTCCATCTTTTTCTCCCTGCCTTCCCCTCTTTCTAAAACTAAATAAATAAATTCTTTTCAAACTGTTTTTAAAAATGTGGGAATGTTTTGCATTTTGAGGAACAGTTTGGTAAATACCTTTGCATATGTTTTAATATTATTTGACAAGTTAGGTAAAGCTGATTGAGGATACATAAAAAGAGAATGAGGGAACCACAAAGAAACTAGGTGAAAGCAATTCTTAAGGAATATTTCACACACAAAAAAAATAGCTTTAAGCCCGTCCAAAAACTAAGACCAAGAGCAGATGACGAGATTACCCAGTCTTATTGAAGCTGAGGGTTTCGTTGGTATGTGAGACTCCGGGATGGCTTCTCTATCTGAAAAGCCTATCCTAGCACCTTACTTTGGATAAAAACCCATGCGCTTTGGAAAGCGATAACAATTCACCTCTTTTGTACCTGTGTTTTATTGTATGGCAGTTAAAGAAACTAATAAATGTTGGGTGCTCAGATTTTATAGATGATGCCCATGAATAAACAAATTTGAAAGATCTGACTCTTTACCACAATTTGGAAACCTAGACCAGCTAGAAAGGTATGTAGAATGTCTTGTCCTAATCTGTACAATTTTTACCATTCTGTAGAACTTGGAGAGAAGAATGTTTAAGGAAGAAAGAGGCATATGATTCAGAGTACTCCTTAAAATTCCTCTAGATACTTATTTTCCAATATTTGAAAATGAACATGCCATGAGGAAGACTGATAAATTGAAGTAACTAGACTAACTTATTCTGACTTCCTTGTGTGATCACATAAATATGCTTATTCTAGGAATACTAAAAAAATTGTAATGTAGAGTAGAACGTGCTTCAGAGTATTCTCTCAGGGAAACATATGTTTAAAAATAGGTCATAGTGACTGAATTCATCTTACATTATTTATAAAAGAGAGATTTTATTTGAGGCAATTTCTTGGGTTTAGATATTTTTCTGAACCTAACGTATCATGTTCCCCCCAAATTTTTGTACACAGCATGACTGCTACATAAGGGAAGGTTCTTTTAAGAAATGGAATGAAAAATGCACTTTGGGTTTTTTTTGGTTAGGGAAACAGCTAAAGGGATTTTCTGTGTTCAGGGTTTGATAATGACAACTAAAGAAAAGTTTTTATACTTAAATGACAATCGACAGCTCAAGAAAGAGGTTGGATCCCTGTGCCTGTCTTCAGAAGCTTAAAGCAAAAGAGATAAAATACTTTTGACTGAAAGCCATATTAAAGAACCTGGCTAATGCAGGAAATAGATTATAGAGTCTGATCATAAGCTTTATGCAGAAATTGAATTTCATAGATACAACGTGAACTGCACAGCAGTATATTCAGGAGGGAAAGAACCTGACAATATTTAGAGATTTCATTTGGAAGAAATAGAAAATATTGGGTATTTCAGTTTAAGTGGTAGATACATAGCAACAACCTAAATATTTGATATTAAGTAATTTTATTGAAATAAAATTATACTAAATTATTTTAAAATTTTTCTAAGGACTTTAGCAATATAATAGGATTGAATTAATTCTATTCTCTTTAAAATACAGCGTTTCTCTTCCAAATCTGTGAGACAGTAAATATTTGTCAATATTTTCATCCTCTGCTGAATTGTAATTAAAAAGAGTAAAATAGACATTTTGAAAATTTTTATGTTCTTTTCCTTGGGACTTCTTACTTTTTCAAAATAGAACTGTCAACTGAATTAAATATTTTATTGAACAGATTGAAGGCCCTAGTTGAAGGGCCTGTACTCAAAGAAATATTTCATGGTTTAGAAGAGTAAAACAATATCCCTGCCCTTAAGATGTTTATTCTAGAGGTGGACCTAAGGAATACAATAACTAAAATGAAAAAGGGATTGCAAGGAGTCAACAATAAATTAGCTAATACAGAAGAACAGATCAGTGATCTGGAAGATAAACTAGTGGAAATCAACCAATCAAAACAGCAGGAAGAAAAACAGATGTTTCTTTTAAATCAAAGAATTGTTTAAGGGACCTCAGGAATAACATCAAGCATTTAAACATTCACATTCTGATGATCCCAAAAAGAGAATAAAGAGAAAGAAACCAACTTCATTTTGAAAAATAATTGACAAAAACTTTCCTAACCTGGGAATGGAAACAGACATCAAGGCCCAGCAAGCACAGAGAGTTCCAAATAAGATGAACCCAAAGATACCCACACCAACAAATATTGCAATTAGAATGGCAAAACATAAAGATAAAGAGACAACATTTAAGGAAACAAGAGGGAAGCAATGAGTTACATACAAAGGACACCCCATAATTGCTCATAAAAATATTCATTAACAATAAAGCTGATTTCCAAGCACCAACTTTATAGGTCAGAAGAGAATAACGGGACATTTTTATTTTTTTACTTTTTTATTATTTTTTTCCATTACCATTTAGTCCAATTATACACCCTTCCCCCTGCAATCACCACACTGTTGTCCATGTCCATGGGTCCTTTTCCATTTTTGCTCAGCCTCTTCACCCCTAACCTCCCCCACCAGCTATCATCCTGCTTTCTATCTACAGTGTCTCTATTTTTCTTGCTCAGTTTGTTCATTAGATTCCACGTATAAGTGAAATCACATGTCATTTGTCTTTCTCTGACCGGCTTATTTTACTTAGGATAATCTTATCCAGAACCATGCACACTGTTGCAAAGGTAACATCTTCTTTTTTATAGCCAAGTGTAATGTCCCATAGTTGTTTTATCCACTCATCTACTGATGGGCACTTGGGATGCTTCTGTATCTTGGTGATTATAAATAATGCTGCAGTGAACATAGGGGTGCTTATGTCCTTTCAAATTAGAGTTTTGGGTTCCTTTGGATAAACTCCCAGAAGTGGGATCACTGGGTCAAAAGCGAGATCCATTTTTAATTTTTTGAATTATCTCCATACTGCTTTCCACAGTGGGTGCACCAATCTGCATTCCCACCAGCAGTGCAAAAGAGTTCCCCTTTCTCTGCATCCTCACCAGCACTTGTTGTTTGTTGATTTATTGATGACACCCATTCTGAAAGGTGCAAGATGGTATCTCATCATGGTTTTAATTGGCATTTCTCTGATGACTAGTGATGTCAAGCAACTTTCATGTGTCTACTGGCCACTTGTATTTCCTCTTTAGAGAAATGTCCATTCAGGCCTTTTGCCCATTTTGTAATTGGGTTGTTTGTTTTTTTGGTGTTAAGATTTATAAGTTCTTTATAAATTTTGTATATTAACCCTTTATCAGCTATACTGGTGAATATAGCTGGGTTATTTTTTTATTTGTTGATGTTTTCCTTGGCTGAGCAAAGACTTTTTAGTTTAATATAGTCCCATTTGCTTATTTTTCTTTTGTTCTTTTATATCCGAAAATATATTGTTACAAGTGATGTCCAAGATTTTGCTGCCTATGTTTTCTTCTATGATTTTTATGGTTTCAGGTCTAACATTTAAGTCTTTAGTCCATTTTTAATTTATGCTTGTGTGTGGTGTAAAAAGGTTCTCTAGTTTCACTTTTCTACATCTATCCAATTTCCCCAACACCATTTATTAAATAAACTATCTTTTGCTCATCATATGTGCTTGCTTCCTCTGTTGATTAATTGACTATAAAGGTGTGGCTTTATTTCTGGGCTCTCTATTCTGTTCTATTGATCTATGTATCTGTTTTTATGCCAGTACCATGCTGTTTAGATTACTATGGCCTAATAGTGTAGTTCCATTTTAGGTAGCATGATTCCTCTAACTTAGTTCTTTCTCAGGATTGCTGTTCAGTTTTTTCATTAGATTATGTGGGTACTTTTATAGTTCCAAACAAATATTTGAAATACTTGTTCTAGTTCTATGAAATATGTCATTGGAATCTTGGTAGGAATTGAGTTGAATCTATAGATTGCTTTGGATAGTATGGACATTTTAATGATGTTAATGTTTCCTATCCATGAACATTTGTGCTTCCACTTATTTGTATCTTCTTCAACTTCTTTCTTCAATGCATGTAATTTTCTGACTACAGGTCTTTTACATCCTTGGTTTGGTTTATTCCTAGGTATTTTATTCTTTTTGAAGCAACTGTCAATGGAATTATTTTCTTAATTTCCCTTCTTGTTAGTTCATTATTGGCATATACATATGCAACTGATTTCTGGGCATTAATTTTGTATCTTGCTACTTGGCTGAATTCATGTTTCAGTTTGAGTAGTTTCTTGCTGCAATCTTTGTAATTTATCTATGTACAGTATCATGTCATCTGCAAATAAAGACAGTTTTACTTCTTCCTTTCCAACTTCGATATTTTTTATTTCTTCTTCTTGTTTGTTGCTGTGGCTGGGACTTCCAGTACTATGTTGAATAAGAGAGGTGAAAGCAGATATCCCTGTCTTGTTCCCAATCTTAAGGGGAACCTTTGTCACTGTTGCCCATTGAGTATGATACTGTCAATGCATTTGTCATATATGGCCTTTGTTACATTTAGATGTGTTCCCTTTAATGCCACTTTGCTGAGAGTTTTTATTATAAATGGGTGCTAGATTTTATCAAATGCTTTTTCTGTATTGGTATGATCATGTGATTTTATCCATCACTTTGTTTATGTGGTGAATCACATTTGTTGATTTGCAAATGTCATACCAATCTTGCATTCCCAGAATAAATCCCACTTCATCATGATGTATGATCTCTTTTGCATTTCTATATTCAGTTTACTAATATTTTTTGAGGATTTTAGTATCTATGTTCATCAGGGATATTGGCCTATAATTTTCTTTCTTTGTAGTATCTTTATCTGGTTTTGGAATTAGGATAATGTTGACCTCATAAAATGAGTTTGGGAGTCCTCCCTCCTCTTGAATTTTGTGAAATAGTTTGAGAAGAGGTATTAGTTCTCAGAATGTTTGTAAAGTTCACCTGTGAAGTTATTTGGTCTAGGGGTTTTGTTTGTTGGGCATTTTTTTATTTCTGCTTCAATTTCACTAGGTGCAGTCTGTTTGTTCAGATTCTCTGATTCTTTCTGATGTAGTTTTGGAAGATTATATGTTTGTAGGAATTCATCCATTTCATCTACATTGTCCAGTTTGTTGGCATATAGTTGTTCATAATATTTTCTTACAATCCTTTGTATTTCTTTGGTGTCAGTTGTGATTTCTCCTTTTTCATTTCTAATTTTATTTATTTGGGTCCTCTCTTTTTTTGTTGATGAGTCTGGTTAAAGGTTTGTCAATCTTGTTTATCTTTTCAAAGGGTCAGGTTTTGGATTCGTTAATTTTAGACTCTAGATGTTGTTTTTAGACTCTATTTCATTTATCTCTGCTCTGATCTTTATTATTTCCTTCCTTCTACTCACTTTGTGCTTTATTTTTTGTTCATTTTCTAAGTTCCTTTAAGTGTGAAGTTAGATTATTTGAGGTTTTTCTTTTTTTCTTTTTGAGATAGGTCTGTAATGCTATGAACTTCCCCTTTAGATAGCTCTCCCAATGTCCCACTGGTTTTTGATTGCTGTGTCCTTATTTTCACTTATTTCAAGTATCTTTTGATTTCTTCCTTGATGTCATGGTTGACTCATTCATTGTTTAATAACTTGTTATTTAGTTTCCGTGTCTTTGCATGATTTTCCGTGGTCTTCTGATTGATTTCTAGTTTCATAGCCTTATGGTCAGAAAAAAATGCTTGATACAATTTCATTCTTCTTACATTTATTGTGACTTGTATCCTAACATGTGCTCTATCCTGGAAAATGCTCCATATACACTTGAAAAGTATGTATATTCTGCTGCTTTGAGGTGAAATGCTCTGAAGATCTCAATGAAATCCATTTGATCTAGTGTGTCATTCAAGTCCACTGTCTCTTTGTTGATGTTCTGTCTGGAAGATCCATTGCAGTCAATTGGGTTTTAAAATCCCCCACTATGACTTTATTTCTGTAGCTCTCTCCCTTTATTGTCCATCAGGATTTGCTTCACATATATGGGGCTCCTATGTTGGGTTTGTAAATGTTTAGTAGGGTTATATCCTTTTGTTGGATTGTTCCCCTTATTATTTTGTAGTATCCTTCTTACTATAGCCTTAGTTTTAAAGTCTATTTTTATGTAAGTACTGCTACCCCAGCTTTCTTTACTTTTCCATTTGCATTAAATATCTTTTTTCACACTTTTACTCTTAGTCTGTGTGCATCTTTCAATCTAATTTGGGTCTCTGGAAGGCATCATATATATATAAGTCTCGTTTTCTTATCCATTAAGTTACCCTATGTCTTTTGATCAGAGCATTTAAGTCATTTACATTTATGATTATTGATAGATATGTATTTAGTGCCATTTTATTGTTATACTGTTTTCCTCTGCTTTTCTTTTTTAATCTTTTTCTTCTTCTTCTTAAAGCAATGTCTTTAACATTTATTTCAGGACTGGTTTGATGTTAAACTCCTTTAGCTTTTTCTTGTCTGGTAATGTTCTTATTTCTCCTTTGATTTTAAGTGATAGCATTGCTGGGTAATGTAGCCTTGGTTTGTAGGTCCTTGCTTTTATCACCTTGAATATTTCATGCCATTCCCTTCTGTCCTGAAATGTTTCTGTTGAGAAATCAGATGACAGTCTAATTGGTGCACTCTTGTATGCAACCACCTGCTTTTTCCTTGTGGCTTTTAGGATTCTCTCCTTGTTTTTAAGCCTTGACATTTTACTTAGGATGTATTTCAGTGTAGGCCTCTTCAGGTCCACCTTGTTTGGGACTCTCTGAGCTTCCTAAACTTGTGTGTCTTTTTCCTTCACCAGATTAGGGAAGTTTTCAGTCATTAATACTTCAAATAGGTTCTTGATCCCTTACTCACTCTCTTCTCCTTCTAGTATTCCCATGATGCAGATGTTGTTACTCTTTATGTTATCCAAAATGTTTCTTCATCTCTCCTCATTTTTTTAGATTCTTTTTTCTTTTTGGTGCTTTGCCTGGGTGTTTTTCTACCCTGTCTTCCAAATCACTGATTCAATCCTCTTCTTCATTCAACCTGTCATTTAGTTCTTCCAGTGTATTATTTATTTCAGATATTACATTCTTCATTTCTGACTTGTCTGGTTTTGTGATTTTTGTGCCTTTTTACATACTAATAAGTATCTTTATAATTATTACTCTAAACTCTGTATCTGATGAATTACTTGCCTCCATCTAGTTCTTATTCTGGAGAATTCTCTTGTTCTTCCATTTAGGGTCTGTTTCTTTGTCTTTTCATTTTGACTGCTTCTTTGTATTTGTTTCTATGGATTAGGTAAGATCTGCAAAGACTCTGGTGCAAAGCTTTTTCAGATGCTGTGATTTCACTGGAAGAGCCCTGGCTGGGTAGCTCAGTTGGCTAGAGTGGCATCCCAATACACCAAAGACATAGTTCAAACCTTGCTCAGGGCACATACAAGAATCAACCAACGAATACATGAATAAATGGAACAACAAATCAATGTTTCTCTCTCTTTCCCACACCCCCTTCCTCTCTAAAAATATATTTTTAATGAGCACAGTCCTTGAAATAAGACTGCCTGATCTTCAACCCTTATTAGTAGTGTAATGTTGAGCTTCATGCCTCAGTATTCTCATCTGTATAATGAGGATAATCATATCTAATTCACTTTATTTTGTGAAGATTACATGATTCATTATGTGTAAATAACTGAAAACAGTGTTTCACACATAAATAGCTTACAATAAATAATGTCATCATTACTTTTGTTGTTGTGATGATTAAAGAATACAGGATCATGTAGAAATAAAAACTATAATCACTGGCATCATTTTATTTTCTCAAAAAGAAAGAGATCACATGGAGGGTTAGCAACAGGGGAGTGGGAGGAGGCCGTGGGGGGAGAAGGTACAGAGAATAAGTAGCATATACAGTGGGGAGAAAATAGACAGGAAGGGCAAGAGTAGTGTGAAAAATGTAGAAGCTAAAGAACTTATGACACATGGACATGAACTAAAGGTGGGAAATGTGGGTGGGAGGGGGTGTGCAGGATGGAGGGGAATGAAGGGGCAGAAATGGGACAAATGTAATGGCATAATCAATAAAATATATTTAAAAAAAGAAAAAGTTCTGTTAAGATAAAATTATTTTATGAGGGTTTCAAATTTGTGGTTTATTTAAATGTTGCGTCAGATCTAAAATATTTTCTTAAAAATATGCCTTCCTTTCTAATAACTGCTCACCTGTAGGTATAGGTAGATCATCAGTTAATACAAAGGAGAATAGTAGATGGTTCATCAACCGTTATAAGAAAATATCAGTTTGTTTACCCATTCATTTTATTGTCCAAAGCATGTGGAGCTTTCTTCAATGCACAACCTGTAGAGAAATTTGCTTTTCAATCTTTGGTTGGAAAATATAATCTAATTTTTTACCATCTCACTTTTAACAAAAGCCTAGCTGAGAAAAGTTACATCTAGAAAAAATAAAATATTCTCGCTACTTATGGTAATCTAAAACTGTCAGTAAAACAAATTATACATCAAGAACTTGCATTATAAGTTTGTCTCATAAAATCACCTTCACTCAGTTACATTATATATTTAACCAAGTGCCATCTCATGAAATGACCATGTGTTTGCTGTAAAACCACGCATAATGTCCAATGATCAAACAGGATTCCATATATACAATCCCAATGAAAAATTCAGTCCAGAATATGTAACTGGAAAATCTTTGTCTCATGTAATTAAATAGTGAGTTTCCCACCACAGTTCTCACCATGTGATTAAACTTACCATATCTGGCCTTTTGTCTCTGTCAGCAAGTCCACAGACAGGTTTAGAGGTTCAGTCATATAAACATCATTAACCACCATGGCTTGTATCTTTGAATTCCTATTTGTATTAAATTCTTATTCTCCTTACCTGATTCATTATCTCCATTCCAATGTCCTCTTTTTGTGTGTGTAAAAAGAGAGGGGACCCCCAAAAGCTGGAATTATCTTCTGGAGGGCGGCCCAATTGTAGTACAGGCTTTCCCTGCTAGCTGTGTTCTAGGAATCCATGGGTATCAGTGTACCTACTGGTGGTGTTGTCAGAGGCTGTGTTCTTCTTCGGCGATTTTTTTAAAGATGCTTAATGCATTTGCCCATTTCATCATGGGTGATTGACCAGCATACCTGCCCTCAACATGCGGTGAGTGTTCAGAGTTTTAGATCAAAAACAGCATGACCACCATGCCCCACCCTCTCTATTCACAGAATCTCACCGAGTGACTTTTTTTGTTGTTCCCCTGGATAAAAAAAAGTCCTCAAGGGAAATGTTTTGCTGATATGAAAGAGGAGAAAAAAACTGGCAGAAATACTAAAAGGCATCAAAATTGACAAGTTCACAAACTGTTTTGAGCCTTGGAAAAATGTCTGCATAGGTGTATTGCATCACATAAAGCTTACTTTGAAAGTGATTGGAGTTTAAACACATAAGAATAAATATGCAGGTTTTATAAATAAATTCTAGGGTTTGGGGGGAGGATCCCCTTCATACATAGTTTTGAAAGAACCCTACTATAAATTCAGAAATTTAAAAAAACTTAATATTCAGTCTGCCTTTATCAAGTGAGTATCAAGCCATAGAAACAGCATTAAGGAAATCCTAAATCAACCACAACAGAAGCATAAACAAAATGAAAACAAAAACCCAATGCTGCCATGAACTAGGGTTTTATTTTCTTTTTACATTTGCTTATGTGATTAAACATTTCATCTAAAGTTAGGAATAAATCACCTATTTTAAATACAGTTAATTGGCATTTAAAGTCAAACAGAGATTTAGTTATTGAGTTAAAAATTTCCTAAATTATCTCTTCCTTTAGTGGGTAAAGTCAAACATAGTTCTCATTCTTTCTTCAGATAGTATAATTATTTTTAAAATGTTAGCCTGAGGTTTTTATAAAGAAGACTATCTTTGTAGATAAATATACATTCACTTTTTCCTCACTGGGATGCTTTTCAACTCACAGCAGGGACCCTAATTTCTTTTATCTGGAGCAAAATTTTTTAGCTCCCAAAGGGAAGATGGTGCAAGTTGGAGCCAAAGTACTATGATTAACGAACACATCTTCTTCAGTGTTACAACTCAAAATTGGCATTTATATTGGGTAAAGTGTATTCAACTCACAGAGGAAGACTTGGGCTTGAAAAAAGATTTTTAAAAAACAAAGAAGGCAAATTGGTTCTGTTTGGTAGTTAAAATTCTAGGCAGGCTAGCAAGGAGAGCTGACCAAGTTTTTTGTGTGTGTTGTCTTTCTTCTATATTCTTTGTCTTAAAAATTGTTCAGGAAATCTACTTGCAGCGATTTGGTGTCACTGTGACTGAGGCATGCACCAAGAGAACCAGTCAGCTCCTTTCCCTCCCAGCAAAGAGCTCCCTGTGTGTGGATCAGTATACAAGTTTTCTCTTCCATATTTATTGCTCTAATGCAGCAATTTTCAACTCTTTCATCTCATGGTACACAGAAACTAATTACTAAAATTCTGAAACACACCAAAAATATATTTTTTTGCCTATTGGACAAAAAATAGATATGGACCTGTGTGTCATAAACTGGGTTAGACAGGGATGTAGAAATAAGGAAATCCAGTCTCTTGCCTATGTAGTTTCCATATTAACTGCAAACTATATATGCAGTTTATATACTAGTAGGGCAGACAGATTTTGAACAAGTAATTGTTCATGAGTTGAATAATATAAAGCTGGAGTACAAGGTACTGTGAACACTTACAACAGAATGTTTTAGGTTGAGTTAACCCAGAAGCAGACTCTGAAACAAGGATTCTTGTCCAAGGGAATTGCTCTCCAGAAAGACCGGAAAGGAAATGTGGCGAGCACGAGCCAGGACGCAAGTTGGAGGGTACCTTCAGCCTCCTGCTGCACGGAGACTAGAGCATAAATCATGCCTCCGAGTTTGTCCTGAGCCTAATCAAGTACTCGTAATCTGTCCTTTGATATTGCCACGCCATCTGGTACTCTTAAAGGACTAGATATGGAGCAAGAGTGTGGTCATGGTGATGCTCATCCTCCTTTTCCTCTGTCACTTATTTTAAATGCCTCTTGATCTTAGCGAGGACTTTATGTTGGTCCTAGTGGCTCATCATGTGCAGTGACCTAGACTTTAATTCCATGGCCGTCACGCCCTTACCAAGGTTGTGGTTACTATAATTGCCCATTCACAGTTGAAACTAAGCACAGAAACAGCAAGCTCCTAGTTTGTGGAGTGTGTGTGTGTGTGTGTGTGTGTGTGTGTGTGTGTGTGTGTGTTTTAAATCATGAATGAGTAATGATTTTTGCCAAAGATTGCCCTGTGTCTGTTGTGGTGATCACCTGATTTTTCTCTTTTATTTGGTCAGTATAGTGAGTTCCATTTATTTGTGTGTGTGTGTGTGTGTGTGTGTGTGTGTGTGTGTTGAAACAACCTTGCAGTTTCAAATTTGGGATGACAGAATTTTTTAGGGATAAACCGTGAAAATAAATATAAGGAGGTTCTCTTATTAGGTATAATCATATCTAGGAGTTATATGTTCCTAAGGAATTGCTCGTTTATAATTATGAAATATTCCTCATTGTATTTTATAATATTCTTGCCTTAAAGTATACTGAATTTGACATTAGTAATAGTAATGCCATCCTTCTGCATCTTGTCTGGATGGTATCTCTTCCATCTTTATATTCTCACTCTAATTTTGTGTTACTATTTAAATTGCATGTCCATGCCCTGGCTGGTGTGGCTCAGTGGATTGAGTGCCAGCCTGCAAACCAAAGGGTGGCTGGTTCAATTTCCAGTCAGAGCACATGCCTGAGCTGTGGACCAGCTCCCCAGTGGGAGGCATGTGAGAGGCAATCTCACATTGATGTTTCTCTCCCTCTTTCCTCCTCCATTCCCTTCTCTCTAAAAATAAATAAACAAAATATTTTAAAGTGCATGTCTAAGCTTGCTTTTGGAAAAAATCTGATATGATGACCTCCCTTTTTCCTTAACAATGCATTATTATTTATGATTAACAATTTCCTTAAGTTTTTCAATTAATAAAAATTTTAGAAAAGTTTTAGCTTCACAACAAAATTGAGTGCAAAATGCAGAGAGTCCACATATACATTTTTCTTATTTTATTAAATTATCTAGGACTTCCAATACAATGTTGAAAATTTGAAGTGAGAGGAGCATCATTGATTTATATATTGATCTTGTGGGAAAGCTTCGAGATTGTCATCATTAAGGATGATGCTAGTTATATAGTTTTGTCGGTCTTCTTTATCAGGTTGAAAAAGTTCCCCTCTAGTCCTAGTTCCCTGAGAGTATTTATCATGAATAGATACTGGATTTTGTCAAAGGCTTTTTTTGGATCAATTGATATGATCATGTGATTTTTTTCTTAGACTGTTAATGTGATGGATTTTATTAATTGAGTTTTAAATGTCGAACTAGACTTGCATACCTGGGATAAATCCTACTTCATTGTGGTAAATAATAATTAATAATAATAATAATAATAATAATAACATTGATTATAGAGAGAAACATCAACTTATTGTTCCACTTATTTATGCATTCATTGGTTGCTTCTTTTATGAGCCCTGACAGGAGATCAAACCCACAATCTTGGCATATCCAGACAACACTTGAATGAACTGAGCTACCCAGCCAGGCCATAATTGCTTTTCTTTTTTTAAATTCTCATTCTAACATACACCTAGAACTTCCATTTCACCATGTCACCAAATAAAGTTAACCAAAGAAGGGAAAGACCTGTACTCTGAAAACTATAAGACATTGGAGAAAGAAATTGGAGAACATACATATACTAAATGGAAGGATATAGCATGTTCATGAAATAGAAGGATCAATATCATTAAAATGTTTGTACTACCTAAGGCAATATACAGATTCAATGAAATACTATTAAAATATCAATAGCGTGCTTCTTAGAACTCTAACAACTAATCCTAAAATTTATGTGGAACCACAAAAGACCCTGAATAGCCAAAGAAATCCTGAAAAAGAACAAAGTGGGTGGTATCATGCTCCCAGATATCAGACTATTCTACAAAGCTATAATAATCAGATATATAGCATGATACTGTTCTAAAAAACATATATATAGCTTACTGGAATTACAATAGAGAACCCAGAAATAAATTCTTGCTTATATGGTCAATTAAACTATAGTTCCTTTTTTACATTGTTGGGTTTGATTTGCTAATATTTTATTGAGATTTTTTACACCTATATTTATGAAAAATATTGGCTTGTAGTTTTCTTTTTTTTGTAATGTCTCTGTCTGGTTTCAGTATTAGCATAATGCTGACCTTCTAGACTAAGATAAAATGTATTCTCTCTGCTTCTGTCTTCTGAAAGAGATTGTAGATAATTGGTCTAATTTCTTCATTAAATGTTTGGTAGAATTCACAAGTGATTTAATCTCTGCCTAGTGCTTTCTGTTTTAAATTATTAATTATTAATTCAATTTCTTTAGTGAATATAGACCTATTCAGATTTTCTATTTTTTCTGGGGTGTTTTGGAAGATTGTATTTTTCAAAGAATTATTTCATTTCATGTTGATTATCAAATGTGCAAACATAGAACTATTGATAAGATTCCTACTTTTTTCTTTCACTGACCATGGGATCTTTTGTGATTTGCTCTCTTTCCCTTCTGATTCTAGTGTTCTATATCTCCTTTCTTTTTTTCTTAGTTACCCTAGCTGGAATCTTATCGATTTTATTGATGTTTTCAACCTATATAAAGCCAGGACCATTTAATTTCTTTCAAAAGTTTGAACATATTACTTTATTAAAGATGCACACACATGTATGAGGCATACCTGGGATTCTGGAGATATACAGCATTTTTTTCTGTCTGTTTCTTAGACTCAGCCGTTGCCATTGTCTCAGCTTCACATTTGCTGATTCTTTGCTGTCTACTCAAACCGGCCTTCATGTCCCTCAACTGAACTGTTCACTTCAGTTACTATGCTTTTCAGCACCAGAATTTTTTCTGCTTTCTTTTTAGGGTTTTAATCTATTTAGTGAATTTCTGTTTTGTTTGTATGTCATTTTCTTGACTTTCTTTACATTTTTCTTTAATTCTTTGAGCATATTTAAAATAGTAAACTTTTCCAGGACAGTTTCTACTTAACAGTAAATATTTTTCCTTTGAATGGGCCATATGTGTTCTGTCTCTCTCTCCCCCTCTCTCTCTCTCCTGTTTTTTGAAAACTGAACTTTTAAATCAAATAGTGCGGTAACTCAGAAAATCAGCTTCTCTCCCTTCCCCAGGGTTTGCTGTTTTTGTTATTGTTCTTGGTTTTTGTTTCTTTGATTGCTAGCATCTATCTGGGCTGAGGAGCAGCCTGAGGTATAAACTTAAGAACTTTTCAGGTCTTTTCTGAGCCTTTCCCTGGCCATACACAATTACTTTCTAATTTTTCTCATATATACCATTGTTTTTGAATGTCCTAGTCTTTAATATCTGGCCCCCAAAATGGAGCAGGGTAGGGGAAGAAAACAATGAAGGAGGGCAGGGCTCTGGCCCTTCAAAACTGCTGGAAGTCACTTGAGCCAGAGGGGCAGGGACCTGCAACAACTGGTGGGGGTGGGAGCATTGCAACAGCAGTGGCTCCTGCCTCTTCCTCTGAATCTGTGATCAGAAGCAGAAATCAGCAATCAGAGCACAGATTCCTGATATCTTTCCACCCAGATCTCACAAGCTATGTGCAGACTGGTCTTATGAACATGTTCACAGCAGCTTGCTCTGTGCCCGAGGCATGGGGGATGGGTAGATGAGAGCTGAAATTAATCACAATTACCTACCATTTACCTCCAAGCATTCTTATAGAAGTTGCAAGCCTTCAATAGCCTCCAGAGTTCCAAAAGTGTTACATCAGACAGATTCTCCCTGAGAAATTGTTATACAGTAAAGAGAAATCTATACATAAATTGATCCCTAGCCTGCCATCTTCCCAGAATCCTTGAGTCCCCTTTACTTTTAATCTATACATGTTTTTATATTTAAAGTGGCTTCTTTTGTAAACAATATATAGTGGGATCTTGTTAATAGATCCATTCTGACAATCTCTTGTGTTTTAATGGGTGTAGTTAGGCAATTGGCTAACATGACGACTGATACAGTGATTACTGATGTAGTTGGATTACTATCTATTCATATTGTTTTTCATTCACTGCCTTTGTTTTGTTCCCAGTTTTGTCTTTCTTTTTTTTTTTTTTTGTACCTTCTACGGTTTTAAATGAGCATCTTACATGATTCCACTTTACATCCTTTCTTAGTATATCAATTATATAGGATCTGGCACAAATAGCCCTTTTTAATTGCGAAATCATAAGCATGTAATTCTGTAATATAGCCATATCACATTGAAGCACTCCACATGATGTTTTAGGTGAAATTTTCAAATTACTGTCCATCTCAAGTGAGACATTCATGTACCCTATGAACCACATTCACTGGCATTAATTTATCCGGACCCTGTATATTTTTAAAAACTTTTAGTGGTTGCCCTAGAGTATGATACTTATGAGTCCTGTAATTAGGTTTCAGTCTATGGTGAAACCTACACCCCTGCACTGTAAACTTTCCCAGTGTTTCTCAATTCAGCATATTTTAAAATGGTTCATTTTCTCCTCCCCTACTGGAATCATAAAGATTGTTTTCTGATATTCACCTTGAGGAACTAGTAGAGCACCTCTAGGTAAAACTCAAAGTATGGGGGCTCCCCTGGAGTTTTAAACTCTCAAACTGGCCCACACAGAGCCTCCAGTAATTCCTTAATTACACATCAGGTTTTCCTACACTGATGCTGGTTCCTACAGAGGTCCCTGCTCCTGGGTTTCCTCTCTGGGAAGTTGTGATTTTGTGCATTTGCCTGTCTTTCCAGTGTGGGGGGCAGCCGTTGCATCTGCGAATTGTTCATTTTCCACTTTGTTCAGTGTTTACTTGTTAGGATGAAGTCATGGCTTCTAAGCTTCTTACATGCCAGGCGAGAAACCAGAACGACAAACTCCACTTTTTAAATGAGGGTTCTTGCTCCAATAATTCTACTCCTCAGCCATGTGTTTTCCAAGGGCGGTCATCTCCACCTTTCTGAATGTTTATGCCAAAACCCTTAGAGCCATCTTTAACTTCTTTTTCTTCTCTCTCCCTCACAATCTAAAATATCAGCAAATCCCGTGCCATCACCTTTAAAGTATGTCTGTAATCCCCACAGCTGCTGTTCTGGAGTATGGCACCCGGGTCTCTGACCTGGACCCCTGGAAGAGCTTCCCAGCTGACCTTTCATCCAGCCCCTACTCTCCATGGTCTATTCAAAGCAGAGCAGCTAGAGTGAGCCCATTACAAAATAAGTTAGATTAGACCACTCCTTGCTGCATAACCTGCCAGTGGCTTTCCATCCTACCTACACTACAATCCAAAGCACTTACAGGCTGGCTCCCAAGACCATCTGTTACCTCCAGACCTTTTTCATAGTACTCATCACCATTCTACACATGTCCGTATCGTTTCCTTTGTGTTGTCAGGCTGTATGTAGAACATAAGCTCCTGAGGTCAGTGGCTTTTTGGCTAATGTGTTATGTGGCCAAAGATACATTTGATGAATAATTACATTGATTATTGTGGGCTTCAAATGTATTTTTAAAAATCTCTACTACAGAAGAACAGTTCAAATTATTTAATGTAGCGGATGAAGGAGCAAGATGTGTCTAAAAAGTATCACTGGGGTTGGAATTAGGTTAAACCTTCCCAGTGCCCAAGAGCAAAGAAACTAAACTGAGCACAAGAAAAACAAAGTCCTATAAAACTTATAAGCAACAACGATGGACAACAAAAATCCACCCTGGTGCTGCCATAGCGTGTTTGATCACCATAACTGTTGATCTACATTGTACACTCGTCTACAGAAATGATTTTCATGGCAATCTGCCCAAACCTAGCTTATTATCTGAACCCATAAAAATAATATTGAAAACACCCCTCAGACCATGAAAAAACCAAACCAAAAAATAAACAAAACTTTGTAGCATGCATATAATTTATATGTAACGTATGAAAGGACATGTTATTTTCATTTTAATATTAAGCAATTTATAACAAAGTACAAATTAATAAGTACTAGTGCTTTAAAAAATATTACAGTCTTATTTGTTTTGAAGTTGGCATTTGAAATTAAAAGCTTACGGCATACTGACACTTTGTATGCAAGTGTTAACTTGTTGTGTTGGTTCTAATTTCCTACAGGAAGATTTCAGTCTGGAGTGAAAGATCAGTGGCAGCCAGTGGGGATCTTCCTTAATTACTAATTCTGTCACGGGCTAAAGGGACTCTTATGAATGGTGAAGCAACTAACATTTTATTTTGACAGTGATTTGAATTACAGTAAGTAATAGACTCTTACACAGTACGTTTATGGTTTTGGAGAAGCAATCTGTTAAGAAATATATTTTGTATAACTTCCAATTCAGGAGGGCCACAACCAAAGAGAAAATAAAAGGAGCTAGCAGAGGGTAGAAAAGTCACTTCATTTTTGAAGTAGTGCTTTTGCTCTTTGATCAAATTAGAGATTTCATCTCTTTACCTTCCAGTCTTGTCACGTGGGACGAGTCTCTTTTCTCACTGCTAAGTGAAGCCTTCTTTACTTTTCAATCCACCCTTTAAAGTTGTTTAAGCACTAAAATAATTAATTCACCAATCAATCAATTAATTAAAATACTAATATCTGGTGTGTGTGCACATAATGTGTTTTAGAACAAATATTTTTGTGAAGGCTCCTGTCTCTTTCTCTATGTGACATTTTTCTTGGAAGTCCCTAGCAGGTCGTACTAACTATTCTATGATAACAGACCCTTTTGCCATTTCTCAGGCCAGTCACCCAAGGCACCAGAACTGCACAGGGTTTAGGAGTAAATAAGGTAGGGTTGGATACTCTCTTTTTTATGTGTGCAGCTTTCCCCATTACACAGGAGTGCCTGCATGGAATGTAATTCCTCACGAGGGTTTAGTCTTTCCCTCACTCGCACCCTCAACTTCCACTGGCATCCGGTTCGAGTGCACGGCAGCTGGAGCAGCAGGCAGGAGACACCACACTGTGGTGGAGACGTGGTTAATGTGTTGAGTTTGCTGCGACTGGTTCCTTCTTCCCTTAAAAATGATGTTCTTAACCTAAGCCCATGGGTCTGAATGGACAGCAGAGGATATATGAGCCTTGTGAATCTGCAGAAACATTTTGTGGGAATGTGAATTTAACTAGAGGTTTCTCAAATGCCCGAAGATCAGTAATCGTAGCATTAGCTTTCTGTCACCTCAGGAATACATGTTTGCCCATGCCATCAGTTTTACAGACACGCTGGGAAATATCCGAATTCCACAATTTTTGGTTCAAACTGGAATTACTCTCCACTTCTACTCCACTCCTAACACTACATCAGTAGGTAGCACTTGGTAGGTAGCTCGTTACAGCAGGAGTCAATATCTGGTAATATTTAGGAGTACTCTTTGAGATAGGACTTGAGAGCTGGAGTTAGGTACTAACTCAACCGCTTCCTAACTAAGTAGTGTTGGGCAAGTTAGACAGCACGTCTAAGCTGAAGTTATTAAATGGATGTAAGAAGTATACCTATCTCGTAGGGTGATCGTGAAGAATCTGAAAACTATGTGGAAAAGTACATGCTTGGAATGCATGGTAAAGTGTATGCTTCAGAATAAAAATAAGTACTTACAAATATATTCACGGACTCACTGACTGAAATGCCCCTTCTATCTCTCCCCTGCCTTTTATATGTCCTCAGTAATATTTGAAAGACAGAGAAGAAATAATAACCAAAGACTGGATCCAAAAAGAAAATGTTCCCCCGTGCCTGCAAAGCTTTCCAGTCTTCCCACGTAAGGCAGAAAAAGAGACAATGAGAGAACTGAGCGCTAGATATTTATAAACACATACCGGTGCTTTATCTGCTTTTTACAAACACAGATTCCCCTGGATCGGGGCTCCACTTTATCTCCACAGTTTGTATTGTAAAATGTAATTAATGATAGATTGTACAAACATTGAGGACAAAAATAGAGTGTAGCTTTTTTTGCGACATTGTCTTGTATTAAGATTTAAACAACAGTTTGAATTTTGATACTGGGGGAAGCACATGTAAGTATTAAATATTATTAAGTATTAGTAAGTATTCAAATAGTTGTAGAATAAAAGCAAATGAGATCATTTTCACGGTTAAGAGCCCTTACTCTTCACAGACAGGATCTTCGTTAAATGTCAGCATCGTTGGGGCGCCCAGGTGTCTGTGTTCGAGAGACTCGGAAGGAGACGAAGCTTTCCCTCAGGACAGTTCCGGCTTCAGTGTTCAGCCGTTCAGTGGGCAGTTCCCCAGGCCAAGCACTAAATGTCTTTGTGCTGGTGCCAGCGGCAAGTGTTTCAGCCCAGCCACAGAATTCCACTGCACCCTCAGTGCTGAGAAACCTTGACTGCATGTAGTTGGCTCAGAGTAAAGTCTTGAGACTTAAAGTAAAGAGACAAGTCTTGTGATTAAGAAAGAAAATTACTTTCCAACTGGAATCAAGTAGGAGACTTTCTTCACTTGACTGTTCTACCGTCTCGCTATGAAGACTCACGTCCCCTATTCTGGCTCCCTTGTTAGCATCAACTTCCTTCTTAGTCTACATCTCTGTCTTTCCCAAGTCCTCAGTGCTGTCTCTGGGGACAAACACATATGAGCACAATCCTAAGTGCAGTTCTTGACTGAGGATGGAAATACATCGTCTTGTTCCCATTAGGCCTGGCCTTAACCACTCTGGGGCAACTGGGCAGCAATCAGATACAGAGTTTCCTCACACAGGGGCATGCCTCTGGACCTAATCCATAGGGCCACACTTCTGCTGAGGTTTCCCATCCCTGTCACCACACCTCCTTCTAAAACTGAAAATCAGTTATGACTGAAATTCCCATCAGTTATAACCGAT
>PVKM010014046.1:0-29514 GCA_004027735.1 Carollia perspicillata
CTGAAGCTCGGGCAGGTGCGTGAGGACCCTCAGCTACTCTAGACCCCTGCACCGGACCCCTGGCTGTCCCATCTGCACCTGCAGTTCTGTTCTGCACGTCCCAGCTGAAGCCAGTGTCCCCCTCCACCTCTCCTCTACTGGCCCTAACTGCTGTGGACGGCACCTGGGCCGCAAGTGGGGTCCTCGCCTCTGGCCATCCTCTCTCCCCTCTCCTCTCCCCATGTTTCCACCTTAGGAGACACTCCCGATGCTTGTCTGACCCCTGCAGCAGCTGTCTCCCCTCCCCTCCACCCACCCACCTCCGACAGGTTTCTTTTCCTAAGACATGTGTGAGTCCCGATTCCCAGATTTCACGGCTCTGGTAGAGCCCGTTGCCCTCAGGTTGATGTCTGTGTGTCTTCAGGTTGTAGAGGCTGCGTGTGACCTGTCCGTGCTCCCGTCTGCCCATGCTGGGTCACGTGTGAGCTGCCACTCCCCAGCCCGTCCCAAACCCACGCGCCGAGTCTACCAGGAATGACATGCAGACCTGTTTCCCAGGTTCGGGGCTTTCTCGGGCTGATCCCTCAGCCTGGGGCAGTTCCCTAGGCCCTTCCTTCAACCTCCCAGCCACCTGGTCAAAATCTGCTCCACACCCAAGATTCAAATCGAGCAGCACCTGGACTGGGAAGGAAGTCTTTCCCGAGCCCACCAGGTGCGGCCCTCCCCTCTTCCTTCTGTGTCCCCTCCCACCACAGGTCAGCGCCGTGACACCCCAGAGCCTAGCACCCCTCCTGGTACACAGGAAGCCTCAGAGGGTGCTGCCGGGAGGGAGGTCGCGTACTTCATATCTGGGAATGCCCTCAAGACGCCATTTGGGAAGAGCGGAGGCAGGAAAAGACTAGAAACCCATTTTACAGATTTATTATGAATCCAAAAGCCTCTCAGCCAAACGGACCTCGACCGGCTCTTCAGACTCTATGGATGGCGGCAGAGAACAGGGGGCCTGACTCCTGGAGATCTGCGCTTTGCCTGGTGAAGACTTTCAGGGATATTTCCTGAAGACCAAGTGTGAGACCAAGGCGGGGGAGGGGGGCTGAACATGGAAGGTGAGATCACAGCTTAACTTTTCCAAACTCGACAAAGGACACCCACAAAAATACATAGCTGTGGTTGAAAAGAAACAGAGCTCCCCATGCGTGCAGCCCCACGTGTTGACACGCGCGTGCGTGTGCATGTGCACAGAGATGAAGAGTGAAGCGACCTGGTCGAGTTTCCTAGAGTCTCCACGTGTGAGGCTGCTTCTGGGTGAAGCGGAGCTGCTGCGAGGCCCGGACCCGGCCAGGCACGCGGAAGCGTTTTGCGGTTGCCCGGCACAGAGCCGCGCCCCAGGAGAGAGACGGAGCGGGAGGGACCGACAGGGAGGGGGAGGGGGAGCTGGGGGCCGAGCAGCCCCGGCCGCTGGGGCAGGAGCGCGCTGGCTTCCTCTGTCTTCCAGCTCAGGTTCCAGCTCCTTTGACAGCTCCTGGAGCACACCGCTTCGCATCCCCCCCCCCGCCAGGCTGCTCCACCCGGGGACACCTGTCCCCTCCCCAGACCCCTCCCTCTCTGCCTCCCTCCAGCAGCTTCCTGACTGTGCAGCGTTTCCAGACCACTGACACAGGACAAACTAAGAGCACTGTCAACAGACCATACGCACACCTTTCAAAATCCACTCACTTCCCCCCTTTTTAGGTTTAAAAACATTCTTGGCGTGTCTCTCAGAATCACTGAAATATTAGGTGTGTGGCGAAAACACCTCTCTTTCACTCTGCCCCTCCTGTTTCCCACGCTTGGACAGGGAAAGGCTTCTCGGGGTCTGGACGCAAAGATTCCCAGCTCGGTTGGTTGGGCTGGGCGACTTCACAAACTCAGCTGCCCAGTGCGTCTTATCGGTGTGGGTCCCGGCCCCAGACCCCACCAGCTGAACTGAACTTACTACATAGGTTCAGGGTACATTTGCTATTTTTTACCTTACCATTCACAGTTAGTGCAGATGATCCTTTCCCTGTCCTGATGTTTTAGAAAATCTTTACGGAGTCATTTTAGGTACACGTCAGCCACAACCTGGGCTTTCTCCGGGCTGCTCCTTTGACGCGGTCCACGTCTGATTCCTTTCCCCTTTCGGCCCAGGGCAGCCCTTCTCGGAACCCCTTATTATTTCAGCTGCTTTCTCAGCTCTGGCAAGAACGGAAGGCGAAGGAGCTGCCAATCGTGTTCTCCTGCCCATTTAAACAGCGTCTGGAAATCTGAAATAATTACCTCCTTTCTTCGGTTTAAAGGCTTTTAAAGGCAGTACCGCACGCACGTTACACAGTGGGGTTGAAAGCTCTGAACCCGCCGTGTTTGGAATGCTCGGATTCTGAGGCTCGGAGATATGGCGGTTCCTCCGGGTCGGTCACCGAGGGCTGGCCAGGACCCCCGCGCAGAGCCGATGCGCCGTTTCCAATGCCGACCATGGCGTGTAGATAGTCAAGGGGAAGAGGAAGCTTCCCTGGGCTCTCCTTAATGGATTTAGCTATAACTGTGCACGCAGCAGTGTATAGTAAGTGATTCGTATTTGGAAGTTATCGTATGAGAGTTATTTTCGGTGATAATCGATGTCATCTGTTATTTCCAGAACGAGAGATTTCAGTACCACCCATCGGCCCGCCTAACGAAGGGAAAGGGAAAGCAAGCGAGCAGGGAGGTTTCTGAAATGCCCTGTCGCTGCAAGTCGGTGGTTTAGCGTCTGCCCTATCACAGATCCGTAGATGTCTTTGCATAATTTCACCTGGCCTGCTGAGTCACTCCTGCGCCCTCCAAATGTGTTTGTAATGGTCCTTAAATGAATCACAGGTGATTCTCCGCATGATCAAGGGTCAGCAGCAGCCGGCAGTGGAAAACACTGGCTGAAGGCACAGGAAGTCCTGTGCATCTCTAACAGTTCATTTTTATTTGTTGATTTACTGTTTTAAGCGATTTTTGTGCCAAAGATGGACAACATGCTATAAAAAATCTCCAGTCCTAAAACATGTGAGAGGAAATAAGCTAACAAAAAAAAAATTAAAGGGGGAGTTGAGGTTTTATATTTGCATTCACTGCAGTCAGAATGAAATCCACCATTGATCAACTTGGTGTGTGCTGCCCGCACAGCCATTCGATTATTTTTATTTTCTTCCTTTCTGTTCTTTCAGAATGTGTCCACGGGATGAATCCATCTAGAGATGTTCACGGTATGTTAGATTCCCAATTACGCTTCTATAAAATATGCACATTTGTATATATGCACGCATACGATTGGTTCTACATATCCTATAAATAACATAAGATAGAAACTAACCAAATAATTAAGGCTTTTTTTTTTGCTGATTCAAAAATACTTAAAAGCTGTTTTCTGTATTATAATTGTCCAACCATATAAAACATTCCAGTGAACCCTTAAATGCTAGCCTCGGTGCTGTGGCACTTACCATGGGTACAGTCTGCTGGGATTCGATGACTCCGTGTGACTCTGGAAAAAGGAGAACCGGGGCTTGGCTTCTGCATGTCACAACCCGGTTTATTGCCCCTGCCACGGAAGTGGCCATGCCTTCTCTTTAGGAGGGTAAAATGTCTGCCAAGCATCCCTACATTCGCAGAGCTTAGTTTTGAAATTTTCTCAGCTTTGCCACTTGCCAGCTGCACAACCGAGTCAGGCAGGTGAAGGGAAATGCACGCCGACCACGGTATCTCGTGGAGACGGTCACACGGGGAGGATGCCGTGGGAGAACTAAGGACTAAGATTTCAAAAGGGAAACCACCTCAAAGCCGCTTCAGAAGAAAAAAAAAATGTGTCATTAAGTCCCAGTGCTGAAAACTGGATGGTGCGTGTGGCGGGTCCCTCGCTGTGCACACACACGCACAAGGCACCCTCCTTCTGCGGGTCTCTTCGCTGTGACTCGGGCACCAACGGCAGGACAGGGGCTCAGGACCACTGACAATGTACGGGCTCTGATTTTTAGTTCCATGTAAATGGTGCTGAAAATAGAAAGCATTCTTTTAGAAATAGTAAATTTTTAGAATTTAGCAGCTTAAAATTTAGATATTTGCCATATCTAAATTACAAATTTAGATATTTGTCATTTTAGAGCTACCTTGCTCATGGAGGGATTTTGATTCTAAGAGACTGCTGAAAACTCAAATCCTAATTTTACCCATCTTTTGCTTCTGAGAGGGTTCTGGAAAAGAAAGATGTAAAATAGTTAGATATTTCCTGAGACCACCTATAGTTACACCTTTACCTAAGGTTGTGGAAGGAAAAAACGTCAAAGACCTGTTACTGTTTTCCAGGGAAATTATTTTCCTTTCAGCGAACCACACACTCCGTTTACAATGCATTCTGAGAACTGACACTCCATTCCTGTTACGGGCCTTTCTGAGATTTCCCCTGTGGAGCAAACTGGGAAGAATCTGTCCTAGCGCGTCTGCCCCACACACCCCTTCTCCGTATTTTTATTCTGTGTGCTGGCAAAGGAAGCGTCAGGATTACCCCAGGAGAGCACCGGGAGCGAACGCAGCGAGGTCTCCTTCCCTGTCCCCCTGGGGAGGCAGAGTAGGGACATTCTATGCTGCCGCTGAAAGGGGCGCTCTGGGTGGAAAGGATGCCTTCGTTTCCTACACGATGCTGCTGAATTCTATAAGCTCCGTAAAAAAGCCCTTCGCTCTAAGGGGTTCCCGGCGCCCCTAAATTGAGTCCAACGCGGACGGCTTCCCATTCCTTTCAGTTTCCTCGATAAGGAAGTTTGTTTCCGGCTTTCAGGCGCGCGCCGCGCAGCAGTGGCCTGCGCGCGTCCTGGGAACCCCAAGTGCCCGGCGGGGTTTGGAATAAATCAGCAGGGGCTCTTCCTTGCTACTGCCGCCCTCCTCGGCGCTGGGATTTGGGGTGTATTTATTGGTTGAGACTCTTAGCGAAGGAGCGCCCTTGAAAGGCAACACTCGGAGCAGCTAGCGCTGAGCACCCCCTCCTCCCTCAGGAAGGGAACTTGACGCCGGCGCGGAGGCTGCTGCGGAGAGCCCGACCCACAGCCCCTCGCGGGGTTTAGGGTTTCAAACCGCCTGAGCCCAGAAGGAGCCCTCTCTGACCTTTCCAAGGCGCGGGTTACCCCAGTCCGCTCTCTTCCCCTTATCGGAGCCCATGTTTGCCTCCCCCGCACTCCTGAGCCGCATCCCGCGCCCGCGGGGGTCCCTGGGGATGCACCTGGCGCTTGGTGGGCCCGGAGGGAAATGCACGTGGGCCCAGACAATAGGTTTTTTTACTCGCCCCTGAGTCGCTCCTGAGCGGGCAGCGGGGTTTGGTGACTGTGCAGTATTTGGAATCACTCGGCCCACGTGGAGAGTGGACATTTGGGGGTCTTTATATTTCTTATGGGGCGTCTTCAAATTCATTTTTAAAGAAAAATACAAAGGAGTTTTCTGAGACCCCAGACCCAGTAAAACAAACAAAATACAGCTAGGTGCTGTCCATTCCCGGAGTATCCCTGGTTTTCCAGGGAGGAGCAAGGGGGCAGGCCCACCTGGGGGGAAGCGCGGCAGGCAGGAGGTTGTCGGGGACGCCGGAAGCACAGACCGCCCGAGAGTGGCCGACTGCCCCGGCCTGCAAAGGGGTTTCGGTAAAAGACCCCGGTGCGGGCCAGTCGGGACAGCAGGGACCCCTGCCCGAGGGTTCCTGCGCCACCAGCTCCGCCGCCGGAGCCGCGGTGATGGGACGCGACCGCTCGGTCTAGCTCTCTTGCCTGTTTCCTGTCGATTCTCCCCAAACTGAAGTTCTTAAAAGAACGACCCAAAGGCCGCGAGGAGGGCCGGCAGAACCAGGCGCCGTCGGGGGCGTTCCCGGGCGCTCCCGGGCGCTCGGTGGCCGCTGGGTGTCCGGGGCTGCAAGCGAGGGCGGCTGCTGCCCCCTGGCGTCCACAGACGGCCCCTGGCGCTGTCCTCTGCCCGCTCCGCGCAGCGCGCTGGTCTTGCTGGTCCTGGAGCGAGAGAAGCAGCCTGGGCTCCCGCCACGGCCCCCGCCTCGGCCAGGCTGGCCCCAGCGGCAGAGCTGAGGAGAGTGCGGGGAGGCAGCAGCACACCCCTGTCCCGCCAGCCGCCCGTCCGCGGGGCGTGGGAGGAGGGGGTAAAGGCGGATGCAGGGAGGGGCCCGCGGGGGCTGGATGAGGGACCCCTTCTCCAGGAAGCTGAAGTTGAAGTGGAGGGTTCCGTGGGGCAGGTGGGGACGGGCTCCGAGTGAGCGCCCTACCAGGAGGTGAGGGGCCCCCGCAGAGGGGGTGAGACCCTCGGTGCCCGGGACAATGCTCCGGGGCGGGTCCCCTAGGCTACAACGGGAAGTTCCCGCCCGTGCGCAAAGCCGGGGTGGGTTCGACACCGGGGCCGCGCGCGCAGGGGCGGGGAAAGGAGTCGGGCTGTTTCCGGGGTGCGGTGGGTGGGTGCAGGGCTCGGGCGACCCGGGCCCAGCAGGAGCCTTCGCCTCGCCGCTCCGAGAACCAGAAGCGAGCCCAGCAGATGCTTTCAAACTTTCTTTCTAGTAGCAAGTTCTTTGGGGTCTTTTTCTGACTCGGAAACCCCTTCGTTGGCCGCAAAGCACACAGCCGGAGCTAGGCGCGCTGCGTAATTAAGCCGCGGCCCAGACGTGGCGAAAACACCAATTAAAGAAAACAAGCCAAGAGAGAAAACTAAAAGCACAAAAACCATGTTGTGGAGACCGAGAACCGTCTGGCCTCATTAAATGAATCAGCGCCACCCCGCCGCTCCCAACCGGGCCTTGGGGCCGCGCACAGCAACTCTCCGGCCGGGCCCTCGGCCCTCGGCCCTCCGGTCCCATCGTGGTAGAACAGCACCCAGGCCGGGGAATAGGAGGCTTGGCCGTGGGCACCCGCGCAGGGAGCTGGAGCTGCCTGGGGGCTCCAGTCCCGAGAGCTTCGCGGTGTCCACTTTATCTCTAGGGTGCGTGGGGCGTCTCCCTCTTGCTGGTCTCCGGGCTGGGCCGCTCCGGGCGCAGCTCCCCGCCCGAGTCCTCCCGGCCGGCCGGCCTCCTCTTCTTCCACCCACCTCCTTGGTCCCTGGACCGAGGCCGCCCGTGGCGCCGCTGCGCACTGCAACCCCAGGGACCACGGCCGCGCAACCCAGCGTAGGTGAAAAGCCGCAGGGCCGCGGTCAGCAGCGGGGTGGGGCCTCGGGGAGCGCGTGAGCCTTTGCGTGTGTGCTTGGATGCGGGTGCGCTGGGAACGCGGGAGGGCCGCGGCGGCCGCTGACTCTCCACCCCGGTTGCGTACAGTAGCGCGCAGCGGCGGGGGGGGCGGGGGGGGCGTGCGGGCCAAATCAGGAGCCCGCGGCGGCGAGCCGCGCCCTAGTTGATACCGGAAAGGCCTGTGATTGGCCCGGGGCCGCCTTATGCAAACGAGCTGAGGGAATGGAATTCCTCGGGCCGGGCTTACAGTAAAAGCACGTTCATTTCCAGGCACTCTCATTCATAGAGCCAGCGGGCGCAGGCGGGACGGGCGCCCCGCGGCCGGACCCAGCCACGGCACCACGCTGCCCGGCCCTGCGCCGGCAGGCACCTCTTCCCGGGGCTCCTGGGTACGCTTGAAGAAAGTCAACCTTTGCTGCTTCTCCTTGACCTGCGTTGGAGCTTCGATTTTTTTTTTCCCTTTCTTTCTTACTTTTCAATGAACTGGCTTCTTGGCTGGATGGTTCAGCTTCTTTCCTGGCTGTGAACTTTTCCCCGGTTGTTTCCTTTGACCACTGCAGGAGAAAGCGCGCTGTTTCCAGGCGAGCCGCGAAGTTGCCTGTGCGTGGCAGTGTGCGTGGGAGTGTTTGCGTGGTAACCCGAGCGGCCGCGTCTGTTTAGATCTGCGCTGCGGTGCCTCCTCGGAAGGCCCGCTCCACCTGCTGCGGTTACACGGTGATCGTGGGTATTGGCTCGTCCCGGTAGTTAACCAACCGGCGCTGGGGCGACGTTGGAGGAAGATCATCTCGCTACCGAGCTGACTCACGGAGTCCGTGTAGATAGTGGCTGGCTTCGGGAGAGTGCGTGTCTGCGTGCGTGTGACTCGGCTGCTGTTCCGCTGCCACCAAACCGCAGGATCAGCCACAAACTTAACCAACATCCCCAAACCCGAGTTCTCAGATGTGGAGAGCTGTACCCTGAGTGTCATCAACTTGGACTTTTTTTTTTTTAAATCAGCTTTCTTTGAAAAGCTGAATTTTATGAACTGAGCATTTTGCCAGAACTTATTGAGAGACCATGACAAGTATTTCTAGCCTAGCCCTTCTCCAACTACTGAAGCTGATTTCCAAGGCTACTTAAAAAAAAAAAATCCGCAGCGAACATTAATGGATTTCTGTTGTGTTTAAATTCTCTACAGATTGTATTGTAAATATTTTATGACGTAGAGCATATGTATATATATATTTCTATGTGGATGTATATGCATACATTAGTAGCAGGACCTTTGGAAGTCGCAGTTCTTGCTTTTGAGGACTGAAGCCAGCTTTGCATAATCAAAGTGGCCATGGATGTGGAAGACAAACCTGTATTTTTTGTTGTGCTGGGACTGTAGACAAACTCACCTGGAAAAACTGACAGGCGATTGACCACTGGAACTTCCAAATTATGTGTTTGCTGGTCCTTTTCCTCTCCGCATAAATATTTTAGGAAGTGTACGGGAATTTTGCCTCCCGGAACTTCTGTAGCAGCCAAAGACTGAACATAAACTCTCAAAGCAAGAATCAGAAGAAGACAGTCTCCCTTGGCCCTTGGCTTCGGATCCTGGTCGCCCACTTTTTAAAGCGCTGAGCGGTCGGACGCGGGGACCCCTGCAGGGGTCTGAGGACCGTCGGTGTAACTAGAACTTTCTCCCTCCTGGACAGCTAGGAGCTTGAGTCAGCCCCCACCCCCACCCCCCGCAGCAATAAAGGCCCCTGAACTTTTATGTTGGTCTCCCGGGAGCTGCTGGTTGAAGATCCGCGCCCCTGTCGCCCTCTGGTAGGAGCTGTTTGCAGGGTCCTAACTCAACCGGCTTGTTGTGATGCGTATCCCCGTAGATGCCAGCACGAGCCGCCGCTTCACGCCGCCTTCCACCGCGCTGAGCCCGGGCAAGATGAGCGAGGCGCTGCCGCTGGGCGCCCCGGACGCCGGCGCCGCCTTGGCGGGCAAGTTGAGGAGCGGGGACCGCAGCATGGTGGAGGTGCTGGCCGACCACCCGGGCGAGCTGGTGCGCACCGACAGCCCCAACTTCCTCTGCTCCGTGCTGCCCACGCACTGGCGCTGCAACAAGACTCTGCCCATCGCTTTCAAGGTACTCGGCCCGGAGCGGGTGTCGGGAGGACGGGCGGAGGCCGGGGCGATCCGGGAGGCCGGCGGCCGGGCGGGCGGGTCCGGCCCCTGGCCCATCCCCAGGCGCTCGGGAGACTGGGGGGGATGCTGCGTTGCCGTGGCGACCCTTTCAGGGACCCGCCTCGGCGCGTCCGGGCTCCCTTCGGAGGGAGACGACTGCAGAACTCAGGATGGCCCCAAAGACTTCCACGGAGAGCCGGCGGGGACCTCCCTCGCGGGGGTCTTTAGCTTTGAAACAAAATAGGAAAGTGAGAGCCCGGCAGGGACCGGGCGGACGTCTCCCCGGGCTTCTCTGGCCACCGCTGGCCCAGCACCCAAACCATTCCGCCTCCTTTCCACGGAGCGTGGGGAAATAAAATACTTTCCTACCTTCGGGTCGGCGGAAAATACTGACCAGAACTGTCAGGGTTCTCCTCCCCCACGCCCCCCCCACCCCGCTTTTAACACCCGGGTAGGAATTAGCACGCCCGAGGTCTACTGCGGGCACAGTTAAGTTTGCAAAAGTTTTTGACGCAAACCTCTAGCCCGACCCTGCCCGAAGCCGCGAGCGGTGACTCCAGTTTCTTTGCCCGGAACCCTTCCGAACGCTCCCGCCGGCTCCCCGAGATTAAGCCCAGCCCCGGGCAGCGAAGGGTGGCGGGGCCGCGTGTCGGGATCCGGGGTCGAATCGCCCAGGTCTGTGTCCGAGGGCGGGCGGCGGCGCGGACCGGGCAATCGCAGCTGAGCCGCCCAAACCCCTGATTGCTGCCCTGGCTTTCAGCTGCTTTTAAAAACCTTGGCCTTCACCGGGGATATATAAACAACCCGGGGAATTTTTAAACAACCACGGCACCACTCTGGCAGCGAACAGCCGGAATGTAATTTCGGCCGTGGGGACTCTGCTCTTCTGTCCCGAGGTGGGGGGTGGGGGGGACGGTTAAGAAGGGTCAGCTTTTTAGTAGGATAGGCACCATCGCTTCCTGTTCGTTTAAAGGGCTAAGGCGGGCAGGTGGGAAAAAAAGCTGTAAAGACCGGCTACTCTTGGGTTTTTTTAAAAATCTGATTAAAAAATTGTCCCCTTTAAGGGGAGGTCAATTTAATATAAGCTTTTTCATGGTTCCAGGCCTTGGCCAGACCTTGATCTCCTTGCAAGGAGTCGTGTTTCCTCTTTTTTAAAGCACCGACAGCGTTCTTTATTTTTCAAGCCTGGCATACCTTCCAAACTTCGATTATGATTTCTAAAACAAAACAAAATGGACAGCCAGCTGTGTGTCTAGAGCTGCCTGCTGCTCCTCTGTGCTCTGAAAGCAGGTTTTGAGGGGTGGGGAAGTGGAGATGAGGTGGCCCAGCCCCGGGACGCGCCCCCTGCCCTTCCCCCACTTCCGTGGGCCTGCTTCGGAGCCCGTTTCAATCTGGTATCATTCGAATCCTTTACAGGAGACTCGGCTCTCCGTGTAAGTATCGAGTCCCCTTGGGAGAGGGGACCTGACATCACTGGGCCCTGGGGTCACTTTCAGGCAGGTGGGAGGAGACAGGCCAGGCATCAGCCAAAGGCGCAGCTAAACCAGGCCCCTGGCCCACTGAGGGTTCTGTGGCTTCCTCTGGGGTAGATCAGGTGGCTTCTGATGGGCGCTCCCGCGCCACGGAACCCACGCCCAAAACACTAAGTGCCAAATAAAGACTCCTCGGGAGTTAGATGTAGTTTCTCTAGCCACCACATGAAAGTATTTATTTTCTTCTGAAAGAATGGGGGGAAAAATCATATAAATTGCTTTTATGACTCATTAGGGAGTAGTTGTTGTTGTTTTAGCAGAAATCTCAATAACCGTAGAGGTTTCCTTTTAAAAATGACTTTCGACTATGTGCCCTTAAAAAAAAACTCCTTTGTTTTTACTGAGTGATGATTTTGTAGGCCACTCAAAGGTCAAGGTGAGAGCTCTTGAAAAAAGTTTGTGGGTCTTGACAGCATTTGGGGGACAGGAGAGGAGAGCAGAGAACTCAGACCCCTGGACCACTACGTGTCATCGCCTCAGTCCCCACCAGGAGGGCCCTCTTCCTGAAAGGAGCCTCTCCTCTCCTGACCCAGAGGACAGACGGGCTGTCCGGAGGCACGGCACTCGGAGGGCAGGGGTGCCAGCAGGCCGGCCTTCAGAGGGGGCTGCATCCCGGCCACTCCGAGCGGCCCTGGCTCCCCAGCCGCCCTGCCGCCTCCCAAGCCGTTTCCACAGAAATAGCTACTTTAAAATTTGGATTTTTAAATAAGCCTCAGACAGCCTCTTTAAGAAGTGAATCAGTTGAGAATTATGATGTTCCCAGTAACAAGGAGGAAAACTGGGAGACAGTGATAAAATCGGATGATATCGATGGAAAGAGCATTCAAGTCATTCTTTCAGAGTCTTCGGGAATTCTGTGTGTAAATCCTCCGCTTTTAACCTTTGAACCTAAAGGGAGATTAAAATTATGAATTTTCCTTAAAGTAGATTAAAGTCATTCTAACTGCTTATCCTGGACCCCAGATGGGCCCCCTCCTCCCATGGGACACCTTTGCCTTTTAGGGTAGGAGAGATGTGTATGGGACTGTTGAGGAGATCTTAAACGTGCTACACGTTGCCCAGGATTTACAGACGCAGCCTAAAAAGCAGTCTGGGTGACTTAGTATGGGTTTCGTAATACGGTATTCTTCCGGTCTGCTTCTGCGCTGGCTCACCAGAACCCGAAGGCGCAAAATAAACACGCCTTCGGCGAGTTCGGGGGCCTCGGATGCTGACAGCGATATTTTTTTCACAAGAAAGAAACAAGCCGTGTTTCTGTCGGCGAGTCTGCGGTCCTGAGCTTTGCTCGAAGCATCGTCTCGGCTGAGTTCTGAGTTCCCCTTCACAGCTTTCTTTGAAACGCTGGAAAATTAAGGGATTTGAAATAAATGAATTGTAGCTGTAATTTCAGCCTAATTAGAGTCAGTTTAAATGTCAGCATGAACTGTGAACAGGCCAGCCAAGAGCAGTGTGGGTAGGT
This sequence comes from Carollia perspicillata, assembly GCA_004027735.1. Taxonomy (NCBI): domain Eukaryota; kingdom Metazoa; phylum Chordata; class Mammalia; order Chiroptera; family Phyllostomidae; genus Carollia; species Carollia perspicillata. The sequence goes on from PVKM010014046.1 coordinate 12,359, forward strand.
CCCGTACAGGAGGGTTGGTCTTGTGCCCAGCTTCCTGATACTTTAAAAACAGAGAAGTAAAACAAAATGTGAGATACCCTTTGGCCTGCAAGTCCCTTCTTGCCTGTTTAGCCTGTTCTAAAATGAGAATGTTTGTGTTTCTTCACCTTTTGTTTATAGTTATTCATTCCAGTTGCTTTTTTTGCTCTCTGTTTAAAGTTAGATTTTTAAGTTCTCTCTGGATTGTTTGTCCATGATAAAAAATTTTCAAATTAGCAGGCATGTTAGTTTTAAATTAAAACAATTTTTTTATCTAGTCTAGATGTGCTTGTTAATCATTAGATGATATACATTATCTAAATTAATGTAATTTTCCTGGATTTAATCTTCTTCTTCTTCCCCATGTGAAAAATTAAAAAAAACCCTCCAAGATCAGTACAAAGCTAAGTCAGTGGTCTTTGAGCACCCAAATACCTTTGATTCCTGCTGCATTTTTTTTTTTTTTAATAAACAGAGAGGCAGGAGTTAAACTCCTAAATTTTTAAGTCTCAAATTCCCGCCTCGACCATCTTTTCCCGTTTGGCCGCCACGATCACTGTGTCCTGCGTCTGCTTCCACTTGGTGAAGCTTCCGTGAACTCGCCCCATCCCCTTGGAGGGTGGCTTTGGACAGAGCAGCCAGGCCCAGGCAGGGAGCCCCGTGAGAGGAGGAGCCAGCAGGAGGAAGGTGGCTGGAATACGCTGGGGTAGTTATAAAACAAGAGTTATTTACTTTAACCTCTTCACACGAGTGGTTCGGTTTGAAAACCGGGTGGCTGATCCTTCCTGGGGGTTGAATTAAGATCGAGAAGCCGGGCCATGGCAGGAAGACGGGGATGAGGAAGTAAAAATATGTGTTCAAGGGGGACATTTCGACATCGTGAGCTAATTTTACAGAGGGAACTGAAAATAGTGGGAAAAAAAGTGGAAAAATGTGTAACAGTCTGAATTTTTGAAGAGCAGAATAAAGCAAGCACATTTTGTGGGAACAGGAGAAAGGGCAACAGCAACTACATAACTGGTCAGGGCGATCTACTTCGGCGGTGTCTGTGAAACAAAAGGGAATTGTCTTTTCACTGCCCGTAATTAAACAGCAGCAACACACTTATAATGGGAACTAAATACCTCATTAGAGGGTGCTTGAGGAATAAATAGCTGCGTTTTTAAATCTCCTTTATTTAAAGAAAAAATCCAGCGGTCGATGGAAAGGATTAGAAAGAGAGAGAGGAGACCAGACCGTGTTGCCCGGTGCAGATTGGGTACCTCGGTGAGGAAAGGGCCCAGCTACTACCGCCTGCGAGCCCACGCCCCTGGCGCCTGCCCACCCCTCGGAGCAGGCTGGCTCTCTTGTTGCCACACTGCGTGGAACCCCAGAGCAGGAGCATCGTGATGAATCGGAACGGCAGGTGGTCGGGCATCTGGCAGGCGTGGGGACTAAGCAGGCCACGAAGACAGGATGTCGAGAAGTGTGGCTTTGCTTCCGTGGAAGCGAGCCTGTGGCAGCCCTATTTACAGACAGAACAGAGGGACTGAAAATACAGGGATTAGCCGAAAACGTAGGCAGCAAGAACGAGGTAAAAACTGGGGGGTGGAAAGCAGGGGGGGAGGTAATCACTGTAGAATGCTTTGCTATCCTAACTCAAAGACAAAACCAAAATCTGCGTATATTGTATCACTGGAATGAATAGCACAGATTTCACGACTGGTGAGAAGGTACTGTGAGAAAAAACCAGAAATGACAAGAACAAGTAAAACTGGGGACATTTTGATTTGAAATTCTGTGATCACTTGGAAAAAGAGAAGCAATGGAAATGTAGCTCATGACAAATCTCTAGACCAAGAGAATTGTTTCTAGAAGGGTCAAATGATGACCAAGAAATGGATACTCCTCCACAAAGCACCTTTGTGCCGTCCTCTTTAGGGCATTTTACTTTGAAATGACTTGCTCTAGTATTACTTGAGCATCAAAAATAGGTATCTACCAGTTTTCTTCAATGGCCTTGATAGGAGATCCATTTCGGTTCGGTTACATTAAAGGAGTTCCCCTCCCAGATCCATGGGGTTGGAGGCAACCTCGGGCATCTGTGAGGACGCAGTGAACACATCCCTGGGACTCCCAGGCCCCCCAACCCTGCACCACCCCCTCCTGAATTCACAGGGGCACAGGGCATCAAGCCCTCTCTTCCTCCGAGGGCTGTCAGTTTCGCAATGCGTAAGAAGCACAGGACACATTTCTGGTTTTCTCCCTGGTGTGCCAGGGGTCACTGCTGGTGAAAATCAAGGCAGTGGATGTGAGGAGGCGTTTCGAAGGTGCACTGCAAAGGGACAGTGTCAGTCACTCAAGAATCGTCAGCAGTCAGTTGTAATGATCACATGTAATTTTAGCGGAAGTAAGTCTGAGCATCTAAGAGTCACGCTGGCCCTTTCAGGCCTGTCGTGGGAGGTCTGGACCAGTGAGTTGTAAGCGTGCAGAATCAGTGTTTCTCACCCTCGAGGAGTTGAGAAGAGACGCGTGTGTGTGAGAAAGCACGGCGTCTCCAGGCCCTCTCTGTAGTTAGTCTGGCCCCAGCTGAGCTGGGTGACGTTATGTGGCTGTCTTAGGTGACTGTTTGAGGGTTTGAAAATTTACATTTAGCTATGCATAATGGAATTACAAGTAAACCTCCCCATTACCAGCTTTTCTGTTTGGCTTCATTGAGGATTGCTGTTCCTTTGCAAATTAACAAGGGCTACACAATACACATTTAATTCTAGAACGATTGCTCTGTGACAGCAAAGTCTGTGACTTGCCTGACGTTTGCATTTGTCCCTTGACTGGTGTGCAGGTGGTGGCTCTGGGGGACGTTCCAGACGGCACTCTGGTCACCGTGATGGCCGGCAATGATGAGAACTACTCAGCGGAACTGAGAAACGCCACCGCGGCCATGAAAAACCAAGTCGCACGATTCAATGACCTCAGGTTTGTCGGTCGCAGCGGCAGAGGTGAGTGTCAATCAAAGCTGAACCTGAAACACAGTGTTTGTGTAGCATCCGGCCCCCAGTGCAAAACCTCTAGAAGTTTCTGTGATGGGTTTCCTAGAAACACAGTCTGCTTGGTGTAATCGCTGCATCACGCTTTTAAAAAATATTTACTTAAAATTGGACATTTTAAATAGAATCTAGCTTTTCATGATTGCTTTCCGGTTTGCAATGTGCAAAACGTAAATTGTGAATTTCAAGGAAACCCCTCCGCTCCCCACTGAAGTGTGAAAACATAAAGCTTCCCACCACAGAAACTCGGCTTGCACGCCTGGGGTTCTCCCTCTGACAACTGTCAGAAGTCTGCCCTACCGGGAGCCTTTCAGCTGGGTTCCGTGTGCTACCTGAGCAAGTGACCGTTTCAAAGGACCGCTTCCAGTCATTTTAAGGCCTGTATAGTATAAGATTATTAAAATGCTGTTTCAGGGAAGCTTACCGTTTGATGGTAAACGATGAAGAAATGGAGGGTGTACCATTGTGGCTGGGCGAATCTGGCGGCAGTGGGACCTTCCCGTTACAGGGAATTGGGACGCTTTCCTTTATCGCTTGGGGGGAGGGGTGGGACCCAGTTAACATTTCAGGCGCCAACAACATTAAAGACCAGATTATACGGGGGACTGTTTGCAGGGGGGCAGGTCTGTCACCGTGCAGTGTTACTACTGTGTTTTGCTGTATACGATGCGTACTTTTGGCCCGAATTTTTGAGGGGACAATAAGGGTGTGCATCCTACACGGGCAGTACATGAAACGCCTTGTTTCTGTCCTTGTGTTTTGTAATTATTGGCTACATGAACTGTCTTGTACCATAATATGTTCAAAAATAAATGCTAACACTCCCTTATAATATAAAAAAAGACCAAGTATCTAAATCTAAGTAAATGAAAACTTGAATTTAAAAAATTAAAACAGAAGGTTTTTGTGCCCCTGGAAGTTTCGGCCGAAACACGGATGTGCGCTGCACACAGCAAAACGTGGTCCTCTCTGCCTGTCGGCAAATACCCAGAGCAGAAGAAGCCAGTGCTGCAGGGACCGCACCGCGCTGTGTGAGCAGCAGCAAGTACGAGGGGCTTAACTGAAAGAGGTAGGGTAGTTTGTTTGGAAAATTTCATTTGCATAACACAAAAAATGGGAAATACACGCTGCTTCTGAGTAAAGTAAAAAGGCATGATAAATATCCAAACAACAGTAGATGACTCTTGTATTAAAAAAAAAATGAAAGTACAACCAGTGGACATTCAAACAAGAGAGTCAAGGTTACTCTTTACGAAGGCATTCGAAAATACAGGAGAGCCCGTGTTCGTGGGGAAGTGGATTAGGCGAAGTGGGGACGAGGGGAAGGCATGTTGACTTAGGGGGCTGCTGCTGTTGCTGTCCTGGCTGTCTGGAGCGTTCTCAAAATAGAATCATAGGTGGGGAAAACTTCGAGAACATGAAATGATCGAAATATATGTTCCTAGTTCCAACTACCTTAATAATAGGGTAATGCAAGGAAAATTATGTCCACTTATTGAAAGCGTGAGGGGTGCTGTAAGGAATGAAAGTGTAAGTCATTATACGGGTTCACGCGTTATGTTACAAGTCCACGCCTTTCAGTAAGTGGCATTCCCATTATGATTCAGGGATGGGTGTTTAGAGAGCATCTCCAATGAAGGCTTCGGATGAGTAGCTGGCAGAGTGGGTGAGAAGCCAATAAACGACCGAGGCCCCACCCCCCGGTTCCGTGCCTACCGGCCTGGCTAACACTCTGGATTCGGTTCTCGTGGATGTCCACTCTCACGAACCGAGCCGAGTGTCACGTGGCGGGCGGCCTTTCCGGAGGAAGCGATAGTACCATCGTATGCCTCTGTGTGGGTCTGTGTGTCAGGGTTAGGCTATGAAAGTTTTGGAAACTATTAAGTGGCCAACGCCAGTGACATTTCTCCACAAGAAGTTCAGTTGTGGCTTCCTGGCACCGCACAGCAAGTCGGTGATAATAAAGAATGAGGCTTGGAAAGCAGTGTGCTTCCTTTGCTGGCGCTGGGGGCTGGTCTTTCGCCTCATTGGCCATTTCTGTTTTGAGTGGGTGACTAATGGGAGCTCGTGTTTACCTGGGGAACAGTGAACTGTTTCCCCAAGGTGTGGACTGTTTGCACTGGGCTGCCTGATTCGTGCCAGTGTGCCCTTGAGTTTGCATAAAACCCGAAGAGCAAAATAGCTACAACAAGGCCGGGCTGTCTTCTGATAACCTGGAAGGAGACAATGAATTGAAATGCCGTGAACGGACGGTGCCTGTTTCGGAGCGTCTCTGCCCCCCGTGAGCGGTAACAGGGCTTCCGGGCTACAGAACCCTGATTGGACGCCTGGCCCCGTTAGGGGCACGGCGTGTGTTGTTGGTCTTGAGTGATGTTTTCGCTTTTTATTTTTTAGTCAGTACGACAAGACAAAACGAGCTGTCGAAAGGCCCTGTTTGTCTCATCGTTTCTCCCCGCAGTCGTAGAGCGCAGCCTGATTTCACTCGTTCAAGGGCGAGTGTCCGCATCACAGGCTGCAGAGTTTCTGTGTGTGGGGTTTCCTTCTCACTGTGAAGACCGCTCCTGACTCTCACTAATTTTGACAGTTAGCCCCCATCTTCCACGCGGAATCTCTTCCTTTAAAAGCTTCATTACATGTTTTTTTTTAAGTGGTCTTAGGAGGATTTTCGATCTCAGTTTCTGATGTTGAGTATGTGCCTGTAAGCACTGGCACCGACACAGCGCGCAGCGGCCGAGAGGCCCTAGCTGTTGGCTTCCCCACTGGGTTGCCGTTGGAGTTTCCAGCTCTGTCCTGAGGCCCAGCCTGGTGGATTCTCCAAGGGGCCGAGAGCTCTCTGTTCCCAATGCAGGGCAGAAAGAGGAACTCCCTTTTCTTTTACCAGCTGCCAGTCCATGGGGATTGTCAAGCTCGGAGAAACTGCCAGAGGTTGAACATGGAAGGGTTCTTTTTTTTCTGTTCTGCAAAACTGATTTTGTCTGGGACTGGCTGAGGTCCAGATCCCGGCTCCTAACCTCAAGTTCAGCCTGCAACTGGGAAAACCTGCCCGTCCGGCTTTTGCGGCCTTGCTGACAACACTGTCCCCTAAAACACACTGGCGAGGGCTCCTGCAGCCCGAACCTCCTCCCTGTCCCCCCCTTCCCTCCTTTCTCTCCTGTCAATTTTCAGTCTTGTTCAGGGTACGTCTGACCCTTGGCATTTTCTTGCTCTGATTTGGTGTCGCCACACGAAGTGACCGTCCCTGTCCCTTTGTCAAGGAAGGAGAGAGTGGCTGCCAGGCGATGAGAGGCTGTGCTTAGCACACATGTTGCCATCCAGAACCACACACGCTTAACCACATGTCCACATGTCCCGGGACCTGCCTTCCCTCCAGAAAATGGAGGTTCCTGATGAAAAGGAATTCTCTTTGGCGAAGTTAATTAGCAGTTTACATCAGCACTTAAGGCAGATGCTACGGATATTTTCAGTTATGAAAAAGTGTGCCCTGGCTGCAGCTGAGAGATGTCTGAGAAATTTTAGCAGTGAAATCTCTGCGCACTTCCGGCCCTGTCCGAGTTCTTAATCAGTCAGAGAGGAATTGATTAATCGGGGAACGTGGCTTTAGTTAATTCATTTTAGAACTGAAGAGGAAATCCACCAGACTGTATCATCAACCACGCTGTAAATGAGGGAAGAGAATCCACTGCAAATCCTTCCAACTTCTCTGAAAATATGACTTTTAATCTTTTGGGAACATCACAGATAATTTTGAAAATCCTTTGGAAGCCTTCTCCCTAGATGAAAAAAATGTACATGTGCACTTACAATAGTGTCACGTACAAGTTCAGCTTCAGGGCCCATGAAGCTTATTCATGGACCTTCCAGGGATCGAGGGGCCCGGCGAGGCAAGCACCAGTGAATTTGGAACTTCACCTTGACCGTGGAGGGCCAGCCTAGTTCCCCACCGCACATGGTAGATAGCTGGAAAAGGTACAGGTAAACGAACCAGGGAGGTAGACAGTCTCCTTGTACCCTGTGCTGTCTCGATTACACCTGTTTTGACTGTGGCCAGGACCGGTTTGTATACTGAGGAGAGTAAGTCCCAGTCAAGCGGCTGCTTCAGACCTTTGAAAGGCTGTCAGGTGCGCATGCGCCCAGCCCATTCGTCACTGAGCGGGCAGCCCCATCTCCATGACGGCCTGGGCCCCTGGCTGCAGGCTGCCACAGGAGGCCCCGTGGGCTCTGTCTGCAGCCAGGGGCTGCCGTTCTCGGCGGATCTGTGCTTGTGTTGACCACCCTGGGAAGCTGCCCACTTTAAAAGAGGGCCCTTCCCCAACGCTTTTACTCCTTCCCTGTGTTCGTGCCGCGGACGTCTTCCCCAGACAAAATATTTACCCATCCCGATCTGGGCTGCTGCGTGTCTGTGGAGCGTCCCTTGCCCAAGGCATGCGCATTGTTGTTATTTTGCCCTGTTTGGGGAGCTGTACGGGGAGGCAGTGGCTGAGATGAAGAGAAGTGTTTAGAAAAGGTCTCCCAAACCAACAGAGACGTGTCTTTGTGGGGTGGTTATTACTGAGAAAGGCCCGGATGACTCACGGTGTTATCCTAGGATCCAAGTCACTCTCTGTGCCACACAGACACGCATGGACAGGAAGGAGAAAGTCCGCGGGCAGCCCCTGACTGCGGCATCGGTGGCGCTGAAGAGGGCAGGCTGGCCATGAGGCCTCTTCCAGCGAAGACAAGGAACAGGCATGAGTTGTAGTAAAATGAACTCTCCTACAAACATACCCCCCCTCTGCTTTTTTTGGTTGTGATTGAACTATACTTTTCTTTTTTAAGATTTTATTTAGTTATTAGATGGGGAGGGAGGGAGAAAGAGAAGGAGAGAAACATCAATGTGTGGTTGCCTCTCACCCACCCCCTACTGGGGACCTGGCCTGCAACCCAAGCATGTGCCCTGCCTGGGGATTGAACCAGCCACCCTTTGGTTGGCAGGCCGGCGCTCAATCCCCTGAGCCACACCAGCTGGGGTTACACTTTAAAATGATATGTATATGCCCTAGCTGGGTGGCTTAGTTGGTTGAAGCATCATCCTGTACACCAAAAGGTTGAGGGTTCGATCCCCAGTCAGGGCACGTATCTAGGTTGTGGGTTCAATCTCCGGCCAGGCTGCGTACAATGGGCAACTGATCAATGTTTTTCTCTCACATCAATGTTCTCTCTCTCTCTCTCTCTTCCCCCCTTTCTCCCCCCTCCCTTCTTCTCTGTCTAAAATGAGTAAACGACATATCCTCGGGTGAGGATAAAAAAATAAAATAAACCATATATGCTGCGATCTGTTTTTAGACTTCAGAGTGGGCAAATATAGACGAAAAAAGACCCAGCCTCTGATACACCGAGCCTCAGGCAGCCTTAGCAAATAATTTTGTTTTAGATGGCAGGTCGAAAGCTGGTGCCCACAATCTGACAGAGAATTCATCTGTAGAGATCAGGTTTCTCCTTCTGCTTTACGTTACCAGATAAAAGAGTAACGACACTTTCCCAAAGCAAGTTGCTCCCCGCCCCCAGCCACCCCCAGAAGCAGTCCCTGTCCCCTTAATGCCCTGGCGGGGACGGAGGAGAAAAACATACTTGAGAACCGCTTGGGCCTGGAACACAGTTTCACACTCGATCCCTTCATGGTTTTCTTGCTGATTTTATGAAGTGTCAGGCATCACGGGCATGCTAGACAGCTTTTTAAAATTGAGGTTATTTGTGTGAACAATGCTTTAGAGTTTGTTGGACAGAAGCTAGACCTCTCCCCACCCACCCGCCACCCCTTCCTTGCCAGCCAGCTTGCATTTGCCGCGGACAGAGACCATCAGTCAGAAAGTGCCTGCGAGAGAAATAATGGTTGAGTGATTTTAGAGCTTCCTGTTTCAGCCGCGAGCATCAGAGACATAAACAGAGATCCGGCCAAGGGCCGCAGGGCTGCTCTGGTTCTAATAAATCAGCGTTGTATTTTCTTTCTGCGCTGGCTGGCGAGGGGCGGGCGAGGGTGGAGACGCTGGCTCATGGAAGACGTATTCTGGGTCTCTTGTTTTTATATTTTTAAAGAAAAATGACTTGTTGAAAAGAGAGATGGTGTCTTGTCTCACGGCTGTTTTCTTTCCTGCTGATGATTATAAAGCAAGTTCAGTTCAGCGAGGGGATGTTTGTGCACGACCGTGGGCTGCGGACGTGGAGGGGCTCATGTGTGTTTGAAGGGCGTGTTGGAATTGCAGCCAGAGGGGTGCGTGTGTGCGCCGCTTCCACTGGGATGACTGCTTGGGTCAAATTGTCTTTGAGGGCCAAACCCATGCTAATAACAGCTTCTCGTCTGAAGCCCAGATAAAGCAATTAACAGAAATTGGTGAGCAGTGTGGGTTTAATGAGCTGCCTGTGAATACTTTCGAACATGCCAGTTTCATCGGCTCCCTCGCGGGGCCTGGGGAGAACATGACTGCCAAAGGCTTCTGCGTTGATGCAGACGCGTGAATGGAGGTGGGGTGGCTCCCGCCCTCCCTCGCGGGCTCGGAGGTGAGCCCCACACTCAGCAGAGGCATGCCTCGGTCTGCGCCCATATCCGACTGGTCATGGGTCCCCTCAGCACCGAGGGGGATCCTACCAGTACGTGGTCCAGTCTCTCTGAGCCCCTCCCTCGTTGGGCGGGCAGTGCACCCCATTTAGGAATTCCAATTCATTTCACTGAACTTTCTCAAGGAGGGCTTCAGGTGGTCCCGTAAATCATACAAGTGCTCCCCTCAACCTCCTTTGGGGGCCTCGGGGACCTCTCTGCTGCGGGCGTCCAATGCATGAGCTCCAGCTTCCTCAGTGAGGAAGCATTCATTTAGGAGCCACTTAAGCTGCATTTTTCTCCAAGAAGACGTTAGTAAATTTCCTGTTTATTTTGCAATTTAGATTAATTCCTGCTTTTACCCTGAGATTAAGACTGTCCTTAGGAATGCAGGGGAGCATAAACGGAAGAGGCCTGTTACCTGCCCCAGCCTCCGGATCCCAGGAGACGCCTGGCCTGGTTACTGGGAGGCTGGCCCACACACTCACCTCACGGGAGGTGTGTGGCCCTCGCCGAGTCCCCGTGTGCAAACAGGGGCGCCTTGCCCAGCTCGGGCAAAGCAGTGCGCGGGAACAGGCCGTTTGCCATCTGAGCCCTCCCGGGATTCCTGCGCAAAGGGCGAGGGGGAGGGGCCGCGTGCCGGGGCGGGGCTATGTGTGGGGGCGGGGCCGTGTGCCTCGGTTAGTTCCCATTGGCCCCGGGCTTTGGCTTGGGGGTTTTTACAGATGCCTTCCCATCGTTCTGTTCGAAACCATTGCATGGACTACAGTTAGTGTCTGTCTGTCTGTCTGTCTCTGATGATTAATTAGTGATGGTCTAAACTCAGAGGGCTCTCTATCTGCCTCTTTAAATAGAGTGTCAGCGGTACCCTCAATGCCAGGTCTTTCCAGATATTCTACCTTCATCATCCTCTCTGAAACCTCAGGGCAGGGACGGTCATGGTCTTATGTATCCGTCTGCTCATCATTTTTGGTTGTTCAGCTGCACTTGACACTGAATGTTCTGCTAGTTTCAGGTGCACAGCGTACTGTTTATCAGTTTGGTGGTGGTCTCACTCAGTGGTTCCCAGATGGGGTAATTTTGACCCCCCCACCCGGGGGGGCACTGGGCAATGTCTGCAGACAGGCTTGGTTATCACAATTGGGGTGCGGGGGTGCTCCCGGCATCTAGTGGGTGGAAGCCAGGGGTCTCCTCCCCCTTCCCCTCCCCGCCCCAGCCCCATGACAGGCCACCCCCACCAAGTCCGACCCGATCCAAAGCCTCAGGCCGAGGTAGAGAAACCCAGAGAAGCTCCACTCTCCACGTAAAATTCTGTGAAACGTCCCCTTCGCCTCTCTGCCCTAACGCTTGCTGCCTCGCTACAGCACTTATGAAAAAAAAATCTATTAAAAACTTCACATACAGTAAGAACATAAAATTATAGATGATCCCTGAATAGGAAAGTCTTCTTACAACTATGAAAACACACCTGTGTTCGGTGCGCAGAGTCGCACGGTCTTCCCCCATTGTGGTGGTGGCAATGTGGCGCTGCAGGGGGAGGGGGGTGGCGCACGGCAGGGAGCCCCTCCTGCAGGAACGTCCCACCGGTGCAGCTCCACAGGGACCCTCAGAAGCAGTATGAGCGCTCAGCTGGCGGCCCCGGGGTGCGCGCCCCACCCTTCCGCCTGCCCAAAGCTTCGGCGGAAGGGCTCCAGATCCGGGGATGCGAGAACACGAATTACTGTGTGTCTCCGCGAACTAAAAAGTGCCGAAATCAAGGCCCTGGAATGCTATTGACAGACACCTAGCAGGTACCGGAAAGGGCTCGGCTGGCACCCCTGAGATTGAGCAGAGGAGACGCGGAAGGAGACAGTGCGAAGCAAGCGGCTGCATGGCGGGTGGGCGGGGCTCCTCGCTGACTCACTTCCGCCCGCCCCCTGGTATTAGCGCCGCCATCACCGGTTTGCCAAACGAGATCCAGGGAAAGGTGGCTTGGGGAAAACATCGGAAATCGGGTCCCCTCAGCGGGCCGCCGCAGGTCAGAGGCCCTGACTGTCTCCCGCGGCAGCGTCCATTTGTTCACTTGTGCTCTGTGCCGTGACCCTCACTCACCACTCTCGTGCTTCCTGGAAGCCCCCCCACCCCCACCCCCAACCATAGAGCACTCCCAGACTCGGCAGGCGTCCAACCATCGGAGACGGTGAAAGTTAACGATGCAGGTGGAGTTCGTGGGCCGAGCCCTGCACTGCAGGAACCCATGTCTCACCTGGATGTGCTTTGTATCTCTGGGGAAAGAGCCAGGGCAGCCACAGCAAGCGCGGCGCGCTCAGTGGTACCAGCGCCCCTCAAAGGTGAACTCCCGGGAATTCTCAAATGGCAGAAGATCCAGCTCCTAACCACATGGTCTCATCAGTAACTAGGTCAGTGCTTGACCCAGAGTGGGGACTCATGACATACTGTTATGAGAGCGACTGCCTCAGGACCCTGTACCCTGGGCGGTGGGGCCGTGGTCAGCCCAGGGGCTTTACTGGATTCTCCCCTGAGAGCAGTGTCCCGCGTTGGTTGCCGTCAACATTCAAGGCTGACCATCCCAGTGTTGTTCTTGGGGGGGGGGGGGGGCATCCCATGCAGTGCTGGATGGTCAGCTGGTCAGCAGCACCCCTGGGCTCTAGTCAATGGCCATTTGTGCCCTTTTTCAGCTGTGACAACCAGAATGTCCATCGACATTGCCAGATGTCCCCTGGGGAGTGGGAGGATCACCCTGGAGGAGAGCACTGGCCTAGAGCTGTGTGTCCCTGGCAAGTTGCACGACTTCTCTGAGCTCGCTTCTGCCTTTGTCCGGGTGCTGGGTGGGCGGGGCAGCACAGATTGCCTGAGGTGAGACATACCTGCGGCTTTGTTCCTTTGCCTGGTAAGACCTGTCTCTGTGTGGTACGGCACTAACTTTGCAGAGGGAACAAGGGAAGTTCCATGAGCCCACCACACACAACACCCAGGACCTACTTTTTTGTGTGTCTGCAGGGACCATTTCTGGGAAGGAACATCAACCCTTACGCTTAGCCCTCGGCCCCGCAGAGCCATCAGGTTGTGAAAGGGTTATGGGCATGAAGCACCGAGATTTCAGATTAGCAATGGCAGAGATGAAATTAAATATGCACTGTAATTCGAAGCACTGCTTTTCATGGGAAAAGAAGTTCTCCCAACGTAGCCTTTCCAACTCTTTTGTGCAAACATTAGTGGCATGCAAATATTTATGATTCATACATGCCCCTTAATTCCCGGTCCTACTCTAACAGTCAGCACTGCAATTCCACAAAGAGGCCAAGTGTCCCCTGCTCCTGTCACTGGGTGCACAGGCTGGCTTCCAGCAGCATGGAGTTCTTCCTGCTGGAGCTGCAGGCTCCGCCCAGGTGCAGGGGAGTTTACGGTGGTGCCAAGGCAGCTGGCCTTGGACTGTGTGGCAGGGTATCTCGGCTGCGCCCTGGAGGCTGTCTTAAGGTGGTATCTCAGCATCTGCAGAAACTGCAAGTGAACAGCCTTGCACGATTTTGGTTTTGTTTTATTTCATCTGGCCAGATCCATAGACCCAGGGCACAGTAAAGCCATTGGGTGCCGGTTGATGTCCCTCCGATTTAGATAACAGAAGAGAAACACGCATCTGTCTGTGATGAACCCTCGGTCTTTGGAAGCGGGTGCGCTTGTGGGACTCACTGAGCGTGCTGGCCTCAGTCTGCAAATCTGTGCAATGGGCAGGACAGGGCTTTCCATCAACACCTCGAAGGGCTGTCAGGTGACGTGTGTGCAGCAAGACTTCCGAGGAAGAGCTGCCACTCCCCTCCGTGCTGTTCTCCCTTCGAGGTGAGAAGGGCTCAGGGAGGAGGGACGAGAGCAGGCAGGCGTTAGCACATGTCTTGCTGATTCAGAAAGTTCAGAGCTTTGCATTTTTCACTGTCTACTCCTCCGTGGCCAGGAATTTGTATTCCCCGATCCTGCCAGGAAGCTTGTGTCATGCGAGTGCCTAAGACACAGCGGGGGCTTCATCAATATTCATAAACACACATGAATAATCATTCCAGACACTCACTGGGCACTGATCACGGGGTGGACCGTGCGGTCTCTGTGCCCATGGCTGAGTCTCTCACAGGCTTCGGACCCTTTCCGATCAGGAAGCAGAGTGTCTGCTGCTATTTTATTACAGCTGTGGCCTGTCCCCAGAGTTTGTTTCATGAGGGCATTTCATTCATTCTTTCATTCACTCTTGAGTTCATTCATTCATCATCAGATAGTCACAGTGCACCTACTGTGTGCCAGGCACTGGGCTAGCCTCGGAGCTCGAAAGCCCAGCCAAGAGAAGCCACAGCCTCGAGGGCTGGAAAGGGGCTGACAGCAAAAACAGGCCATCGCTGCTCCGAGCGGCCAGCCCTGTGGCGAGGGGTCAGGCGCGGCCTCGTGAAGAGGTTGGGGGTCTTTCTGGACCAGTTGTCGTCACAGTTGAGACCTTGGAGGGTGACGAGGGAGCTGCCCAGGTGGAGGCATCAAGACGAGTGTCCCAGCAGAGAAGGCAGAGCGGAGGCGCAGCCCGCCTGCAGGAGAGGGCGGGCGAGGGCCTCGCCACCGTCTCCGGAATTTGTTCTAGTCCGAGTGACAGGGAGAGCCGCCCACGGGTTGGAGTAGGGAGTTGACGAGATGGAAATGGTGGAAAGACATCTGATGGCAGACTGAGGAATGGACAACTGCCTGGAGGGTACGGGAGGGGGCCCAGAGGCCAGTCCAGGGTTGGAAAGCCCCCCACCCCACCACTGCTGTGTGACAGCCACAGGCAGCACGTCTGCACTTGGCCAACCCCCTGCCTGGTAAGTGGTGCTACACCAGGAGGTCAGCCCCCACCAGGCCCCGCTGACCACACCCAGCCCGGCCCTGAGCTTCCCTCTCCTTCCTGCTCGGCCCCCCGTGCCCACCTGCCCTCACCACTTCCTGCAGGCATTAGAAGCTGGTGGGTGGGACCCGAGGACCCCCACCTGCCTTCCCTTCAACATGTCCATCCTTCGGGCCTCTCTGCCACAAGCCGGGGGTGGGGGGCTGCCTGTTTATGGGGTGCTGGGCTACAGGTGAAACCAGAGTAAAGGCTGGGCCTGGGCCAACCCCGGGGGAGGAGAACTTTGGTCACCTGTCCCGTGTCACCCTAGCCCGATGAGTAGACACTGGAGAACTTGGGTGCACCAACCAGGAAGTACAGGGCCAGTGGGTGTGGCCTTGGCCCAAAAAGCACTGTGAGCTCAGGCCCATGGGGGTGCTGGCACTCACGGGATTAAAACTTGGTTCCTCAACCAAGGTGGTCAGACCGGTGATGCCAAAAGGAAAAGGCAGGCGGAAAGGCGCCGCACACTCTGGAGAGGGGCAGCGCCGTGGTTCTCGGTTCGCACACACTCCTCTTGAGAAGAAAGGCCTGCCCATCTCTGCTTTGTGAGTCTGAGCTCACACCTGCGCCCCGAGGAGGGCAAGCGGCCCGTCCAGCGTGAGAGCCAACATCATGAAGCACCAGCCGTCGACGGGAAGTGCCCGGAGTGGTTCACGGATCCGTCCACCACACGCTCTGTCCTTGCGTCGGATCAGAAGACGCGGAGGAATGAGGCGCTGCCCCTGCCCTCGATCGACCCGTGTTTACGGCGCGCCTCCGGAGAAGGCGCCCGGCATGCTTTTGGCTTCCCTGAGTAGAGACAGCTCCGTTTTTCTACCGACCCGTCATTGCAAACAGATGCTATTTTTTAATGGAAAACTGAGCTCTGTGTTTTAAGCACCGCCCCGCGCCAGCAGTGCGGGCCTCGCGCCCGCTCGCCGCCCCATGGGCGCAGGTGGAGAAGGACGCCTGCGAACGCGGCACTTTGCACACAGGCGGACCAGTGTCACTGCCGCGAGACCAGGAGATTCCGTGCAGCTCGAAGGGCCCGCACCCTGTTCAGAAATCCCCAGATAAATGACTCTACAGCTCTGCTGTCAGAAATAGTGGTGTTTGGTTAAGGAAGTGGACGAGGAGCAAAAGCATGAATTTTGGCGGTCAGGTTGTTCCAGTGGAAAAGTGAGAACTGTAAATTAAGAACGTTTGGGGAAAACGCCCCAAATTCAGATTTCTCCTGGAATCGGAGGGCACGTTCGTTTAACACCGAGTTTTCCGCGATCAAAATTAGACCTGGCACCGTGCAACACAGAAAAGGGGAACTCGCCCGCGCCATTCCAGAGCCTTCGGGATGTCCGGAGTGCAGAGAGCAGAGCTTGCGCCTTCCCTGGCGTTGCCGGGTTTGAGAAGCCACTTGCCTGTTTCCCTTCGACTCGCCCTCCCTGGCTGTCTCAGGTGCCCCAGTCGTGAGCACGAGTCTTTTCCTGCAAAGGTGCCCGAGTGAGTGAAAACACAGAGACTGAGGTCCCTCAGTTGTCTGGCCTCTGGGGCGGACGACCTCTGCGGGCGTGGCCTCCCCTTGCGTGACCAGGGCAAGTTTCACATCCCACAGAAACTGTCCCAAAAGGAGAAGGTGACTCAGGGATCCAAACCCACACCCAGGAGAGGGACAGAAACAGAGCTGGGAGGCTCGGCGGCCAGCGCAGGTGGACTGGCCAGCCCGGAAGCGAGCCGGGCAGTGCCAATGGCAAGAGGCCTGGAAAGAGAGGGCGGCCCCTCAGACACAGCGGCAAAGAGGACATTGCCATGGCAGGGCAGGACTTCTAAATGTGTTATTTGCTCCTGGGCAAGAAACCATGAAGAGTCACCTTTTTACCTTCTGTTCCTCCCGCCACCCTCGGCGGCCCTTTTGGGAGCAGAGCACTTTTGCAACAGGCCTGAGGTTTAGCCACAGATGTGGTGGGGAAGTGGCATGTTTAGGCCCGTGGCTTTATGAGACCACAGCGGCTGCAGAAGGTCACCAGCCCTGGGGCCCATAAATGTGAAGACTAACAGAGCCCTGGCCGGGCCTCCTGGCAGCCTCGCCGTGGGGAGTGTGTCCGGGCAGCAGGTGTCCGCCACACTTGCTGTGACCGCCTTCCCAACTCCGGAAAGCAGTTCGTATCTTGCTGTGGCGTTCGCACAAACACAGGGGCACTGAGGGGGTGGCACAGGTTCAAAAAGCCCATCAGCCAGTCACACTCGTGCCTTACAGAGGTCGCCAGCTGGCAGGGCAGGAGTGAACTTGAACTTCAGGTTCAGTAGAAGGCACAGTTTTCCTGACAGGTCTTTCTTCAGGCCCCGTTCCGCCGCCGTGCAGAACCCTAGCGCACCGCCCACCTCCCAGCGCCAGCCCCCCCTCGCAGACTGCGCCCGGCTCTGGGCCTGTGGGATCAGATTTGTCCCGTCTTCGGTGACTGTTAAATTGGTATTTGCTGCCTCCTGATTCCACTCAACTTGCCCGCCCGCACTGTGAGACAGGAGGACTGCCGTGACTCCATGTCACAGGTGGCAGAGCTGAGGCTCCAGAGAAGTTAAGGAGCTTGCCCGAGGCCACCAGCACAAGGGGCGGCACAGCCTAGCATCACACTGTCCCCTAGGCACCCAGGCATTCCCCTTCCATGGG